>SNQJ01S0183553.1:3330-18983 GCA_010110895.2 Picea sitchensis | reverse complement strand
CCCCCCCTCCCTCCTACTATCTATCCTCTCCTTCTCTCCTACATCTACCACCTCTTTCTCTCTCTCCTTGTTGTTAGACTCACTCTCACTCTCTCTTTTCCCCTCTTTCTCTTTCTCTCCCTGCCTCCTTCTCTTTTCCCCTAGTTATACCGCCCTCTCTCTCTCTCTCTCTCTCTCCATGTCCATCTAAAGGTGAGGTAAGTCTCACATCGAATAAAGGATATGTGCAACAAAGAAATGTAGCCTCTCTTTTAAGGTGACTATTAAGTTTTTCTTCTTCTTCCAATGGAGTACTTAACAAGTACTTATATGAACATGACCATGGCTTAGACCATGGAATATACCTATACCATGACCTAGACCCCCCCTAGCTCCATCTAAGCCTACGCACAACCTATACTCTACCCTTAACCCCCTCCACACCCAAGCCCTAAGTGCAGTATGCCTATACCTCTTGTTTAATAATGATTTTTTATGGTTATGACCATTCACCTACGGTTTAATAATGATTTAACATGGTTTAATGATCATTATGGTACATTGACTCTGCTTTTTTATTTTAATATAAGCATAATATTTTAGTGCATTCAATATTATTTAATTGAAATCCGTTTTTGACTCCCTCTCTATACCCTCCCCCCTCTCTCTCTCTCTCTATTTCCCTCCCCCCCCCACTCCTCCAAGTCTCCTCCTCTCTCTCTCTCCCCATCCCTCTTCCCCTTTGTCCCTCCCTCCCACTATCTCTCCTCTCTTTCTCTCCTACATCTACCACCTCTTTCTCTCTCTCCCACCCCTCTCTCTCTCTCTATCCCCCACTCTTGGTCTTCCTCTCCCACCCTGTCACACTCTCAAACAATCCATCTCTACCCACTTCTCTCTTTACCTCTTGCATCTAACCATCACTCGCTTCTCACTCCCTGTATCCCCCTCCCTCTCTCTCCCCCACTCTCCCCACCTTGCTCTATTTTCTTCTATCTAACCCTCTCTCTCTCTCTCTCTCTCTCTCTCTCTCTCTCTCTCTACCCGCTTTCTCTATCTCCCTATCCCTCACTCTCTTTGTCTTCTCCTCTCCCCCTCTCACACTCTCTTTCTCTCTCTCTGCACCACCCCTCACTACATCGCAAGGAAAGAAATAACCTTGACCTAGACATGTCAAGACCTAGACATCGCAATACCTAGACATAGAAAGACCTAAACCATGACCTAGACCTACACAATGACCATGACGTAGACAACGACATAGACCTAGACCATGACCTAGACCACGACATAGAGCTAGAGCTAGATTTAGACCATGACCTGGACCCTCCTAACTCCATTTAAGCCTAGGCATAACCTATACTCAACCCTTAACCCCCTCGACACTCGATCCATGAGTGCACTATGCATATACCTCTTCTTAAAGGTCCCACAACCCTTGCACCCACATCACCCAAATCTTGGTGGTCGCTACCCTTTAAAAAAAAATTAGCAAAGGAACGTGTACGTGTTCCTAGGAACACACATCCGTTCTTAGAAACGTGCACTTTTTTTAAGAACGTATGCGTGTTCCAGCCACTAAACCTACATGGCAAGCTAAGTGGAAGCTAAGTGGAGGTTCGGGCACTTCCAAACCTATAGGGTTAGGAACGCTCACATGTTCTTGCGAGTGAGCATTTGTGGTTACCCCCTTGCCACTTTTTGGGCCACCAACTTGGTGCACTCACCCAATTATAATTTTGGATTGACTTTAATTGATAAAGAAATAATGTTTTTTTTAATTGATAATAATAATAATAGTTGTTATCTCTAAAATCAACTTTTATTTATTAAACTTAAAAAACTTATATATAATTGTATTTATATTTAAATTTCTTTAGTTTTCACATTTTACTAAATATAAATATATTTTAAATTAAACTTGAATAGAAATGAGAACTTACTCACTTAATTTAAAATTTACAACAGAAGAGATTATTCCCTCACCTCAAAATCAAGAAGTCCCCCTCATAAAGAGCTCAAAACCCAGAGAAGTTTATTCCCATTCGAAAAGACATAGTAGTTTTTTTATATATATTTCACTAATCCATTTCCTATCACTATAATTGAGTTTTACAATATTTATTTGTTTGTGTATTGTGTTGAATTTAAACGGTTATGAGAGTAGTTTCTTTAATATATATTTCACTAGTCCATTCTCTACCACTATAATTGAGTTTCACGATATTTATTTGTTTGTGTATTGTGTTGAATTTAAACGATTATGAATTGTATTAATTTGTTTAAATTTGAATTTATGTTAAATATTTGTTAATATTTTGTGTTGAAGTTAAATTTTTATGATTGTATTAATTTAGGTAAATTTAAATATACATTTCTATATTATGTTGAATTTAAATTTGTTTATATTTTATGTTGATTTTATATTTTTATGATTGTGTTAATTTATATATATTATATATATTATTATTTTGAATTTACATTTTTATAAATTGTATTAATTTGTGTAAATTTGAATGTACATGTAATTTTTTTTAAGTTTTATATTTTAATAAATATATTAATTATATCGTTTTTTTATTATGATGAATTTGTATGTTTATTTTTGTTAATATAGATTTGTTTAAAATTAAAATTTTATTAATGTTAAGAATATGTGTTTTTTAAAAAATGTTATAAGTTTAAATCTAAAGGATAAGATATATATAATTAGATAGACTTTACCAGTCAAATTACTGAGCTAAAAAAATCTCATATATCAATTTGATGTCTAATTTAACTATAATCTTAAAAATAAATTATTGTTATTATTATTATTATCAAAATTTAAATTTAATTATAATATCAAAACAAAATCGACCTGTTACATACTAATACATATACACGTATGTCAAATAATTCATATCTATATTCATGAAAGGTGTTATATCTGGTGTAAAATCATACGTACTATCATTCAGAGTAATACCTACTGTCCAGTAATTAGGGTTTGCTGCGTCTTTCGCAATACCTACTGCACTGTAAACTCATACCTACTGTACTGAAAATTTATACCGACAACTGTATGGTAATTAGGGTTTGCCGCCTGTAACTAGAGTCTTCAGCGGACCACAAAAACNCTAGAGTCTTCAGCGGAACACAAAAACGTGGAGACTGCGCTTTGATTAAGGTCGTAGAACCTGTCAAAGAGTGGCGACTGTCACGAGTAATTATCGGTCCCTCTTAACCTCCCTGCACATGTACGGCTGGCAATTACATTATTATGTCTGTCATCACTGTTAGGGCTGGCAAAAAAACCATACTTATAATAGAGGAGTGACTGGAGACTAACATTCATATCACTGTTCAGGTTCTGTTCAGGTTAAGGATGGGTAATTAAATGGTGAAGGACGAGTAATCAAATGCTCTAGGACAGATGGCCGTCACACCATATTTTTAAATCATTTTTTTGATACAATAATTCCAAATCATTATCTTTAAAAGGCCTTCTAAGATAAGGGTTTAAAAGGTATACTGACCAGTTGATTCTAGTCTTAAAGGAAGGATATCTTATTTGATTCTGGCCTTGTAAGGATATCCTTGTGGGATGGTGAATGACAAAAACAACTTTATTGTTAATGTTGATTGACGAGCACAAGAGCAGAAAAAGCTATCAATTGATTAAACTTGAGTTGGGTGTAGGGTTGGAATTTCAAAAGTGAAAAGTATATTAAATTTGATGGTTTTTAAGATTGATATGTTTGTTTCAGCCAAGAAATTTGACAGTTTGATAAAAAAATTAACTATATTTGACTAACAAATTGCTTGATCAAAATTATATTCCTGATTGAGTGTTGGAAATCTGAGATCCACACAACCTTCCTGAGTGAGTATACTAAACTGTGAAATAGACAGAAATTTATGGCGCAGAAAAGAAATTTGAGAAATTTGACAGTTTAGTAAAATTTTTAACCATATTTGACCAGCAAATTGCCTGATCAAAATTCTATCCCTGATTGGGTGTTGAAAATCTGAGATCGGCACAGCCTTCGTGCGTGAGGTATACGAAATTGTGAAAAGACAGAGAAATTTATCGCGACGAAACTGTGCGTGAGGCCTCACAAATATGATTGTTTATAGGTGGATACTTTATAAATTAGAGAAAAAAATTTCCAAGTTAGGGTTTCACGTCATTGATAATAATTTTGATTATAAAATATATTTTTAAAAATAGTAACTAGTACAACTACTTAAAACCATGGCTGATCAACATCGAAAGGCGTGGATAATTGGAATAAAATGAAACACGCTGATAGTTGAGTAAAGTTAAAAATGAAACACTCAGAAAATGATACCCGCCTATAGCTGAGCAAATCCAAACTTAGTAATCCCAAAAGTTAATAATTTAAACATGGCAATCATATAGTGCTACAGTAATTTCTTAATATGATTAGGTAAATGTTAAAAAGTAAACCGGTTAACTGATGCATTCAAAAATGCAAGGAAGCTATGAAGAGTAAATCACATTCATTGATTTGGGAGGACGACCAAGAATATGTCAGCATCTTCAATTGTTAGCCATCAGATTAAAATTTTAGATTAAAAGGTGATTAATTGTGCCCATTGTCAATAGGTATATGCCTTTCGACGTAATTATTTTAAAATAATTAATATTAATAAAATTATTTTTTAGAAAAAGTATGAATGTAAAAATATTGGATTTTTAGATATTATTTAAATTGAAATTGTGTTTTGATTTTAAAGTAACATGGGTTAGTTTTCTTGTAATTTAGGAAAATAGGTTTATGATCCAAAATAGATAAGGATAAAAATCTATTCCTTATTAATCACTAATTAATTATTTTAGATAATATAGTTTAAATAAGGGCAATGAGTTAGCTTTTATTCACAAATAACAATTAATAATAGTTGTCAACCAATGACAATTATCTTCATTACCATTTACAATGAACTTTCCATTAGAAAAAAACTATTGACTTTTATTCACAAATATCAACTTATAATAATTACCATTTACAATGAACTTTCCAATAGAAAAAAACTATTGACTTTTATTCACAAATATCAACTTATAATAATTGTCAACTAGTACCAATTATTTTTACTAATATTTACAACTCAATTATCATAGATTTATGAACTTTCCAATAGAAAAAAAAAAAAAAACTATTAACTTTTATTCACAAATAACAACTTATAATAATTGTCACTTAGTAATAATTATTTTTATTAATGTTGACAACTCAATTATCATAGATTTATGAACTTTATGATAGAAAAAACAATTAAATCTTATTCACAAATAACCACCAATAATAATTATCAACAAATAACAATTATCTTCACTATTATAGCTAATGTTGATTGACGAGCACAAGAGCAGGAATTATCTTCACTATTATAGCCAATGTTGATTGACGAGCACAAGAGCAGGAAAAGCAGATTGCCAACTGCTAACGATTATGTTCACTACCATTTAAAACTGAGTTATCATAGATTTATGAACTTTTCAATAATAAAAAAACTATCAACATTTAAAACTGAGTTATCATAGATTTATAAACTTTTCAATTAAAAAAACTATCAACTTTTATTTATAAAGAACAACTTATAATAATTGTCAATCAATAACAATTATTTTTTACTAATGTTGACAACTCAATTAATAGCAATTATCTTTATTAATGTTGATAACTCAATTATCATAGATTTATGAGTTTTCTCATAGAAAAACAATTAAATCTTATTCACAAATAACAATCAATAACCATTATTTTCAATATTATTCATATTGAGTTATCATAGATTTATGAGCTTTCAAATAAAAAAATCTATTAACTCTTATTTTTTCAAACAACAACTAATAATAATGGTTATCATTGTAAATGGATAACAATTATCTTACTTAATTATCATAATTTATGAGCTTTCCCATATAAAAAAGAAATTAACTTTTATTCACAAACTATAACCAATAATAATTAGGCGGAAAGACGTACACCTATTGAATATGGGCACAATTAATGATCTTTTAATTATAAAAACTAATCTTATGGGTAGCAATTGAAGATGCTGGCATATTCTTAGTCTTCCTCCTAAATCAATGAATGAGATTTCATGTTCATAACTTTCTTGCATTTTTTAATGATTACCTTTTCTTATTTACTTTTTCACATTTACTTAATATGATTAATATTTTAGTCCATTACCAGTGATTGTCAAGTTTACCTAATCAACAAAGATTAATATGTATAAAACACTTCATTGTAAGTTTCTTTGCTTAAGCACAATTAATGGTCTTTTAATTATAAAAACTAATCTTATGGGTAGCAACTAAAGATGTTGGTATATTCTTAGTCTTCCTCCTAAATCAATGAATGAGATTTCATGTTCATAACTTTCTTGCATTTTTTAATGCTTACCTTTCCTTATTTACTTTTTCACATTTACTTAATATGATTAATATTTTACTCCATTACCAGTGATTGTCAAATTTACCTAATTAACAAAGAATGATTGTCAAATTTACCTAATTAACAAAGAATAATATGTATAAAACACTTCATTATCAAGTTCCTTTGCTTCATTTTTGTGTTAACCGGTGGACTTTGAAATTGTGAGAATGAAAGTTCACTTAAAACCTTCTTATTTTATCAGTTTTAGTTATTAACTTCATATTGATGGTATTTTATCAATTTTAATTATTAACTTCGTATTGATGGTATTGAGTCCTGATACACAAGTTCTGGTACTTACCTTTAAACTAGAAAACTGTTTTTTTTCATGCCAAAACTCTAAGATAAACCCTAATTTAGGGTTTGTAAATGAAGTAAGTCTTTCGGCTTTCATCGGCCACAATCATGTGGCTGTGCTGCTCATAGATTTATGAGCTTCCCGCTAGAAAAAACGAATAAAAAATAATTATGAAGTAAAAATACAAAACCACCCGACTTGAAGCACGAAATGCCTGCATTGCTCGCCCTCACCTCGACTCTTGGATTTCTGCCGAGTTGTCGTTGTCCTTTAACTGCCGGCGGCTGACCCGAAATAAGATCTGGTCGGGGAGGCCTCACGACCGTCCGACCGGTGGAAAGTGCCGGCGTCCGTTTTCAGGGTCGGGGAACCATGATTGACTCCGAGGCAAGTAAACGATGTCTGTGATGGCGGGCGTGTACGATATCGGCAGACCCACGATGACGGCGTCGTCTTCTTTATCACTGGGAGGCGCGGGTTCGATGAGCGAAGAAGATTAGGCTAATGCAAAGAGAAGAGTATCCAGATGATAAAATTCCTGCGATTCCTGCTCCCGGCCATGTTGGCCGCGGTGCTGCTGTTGATGCTCAGCACCAAGCTGACATACAGAGGGGCGGTGCACGGTATTGTGAACCAAACGGTGATCCCAAGATTACTGATATCGGCCCGCCCGGGCCACCAACGTCCCACAGCGAGTGTCATTAACCAGACGACGCTGTTATCCTACGCCGCCATCGAGTTAGGCGAGTCAGAGGAGCGGCAGCTGATCGACCGTCTGCTGGACAGCAGCAACGGCAGCGGCCCCCGCTCGATGTCCTCGTGGAGCACGGCCACCCAGATGGAGAGGCAGAGGTGGGAAGCGTTCTTGGAATTCCACCTAGCGTTGAGTTCTTGGTTTCAAAACAAGCGATTCCACCCGCGGGTCATGACGGAGCTCGGCGATCTCGTGAAAGCCCCCTTGGATCACCACTACAACGCCACCGGGACTCTGGAGATCCGACCCGGGCAACCCTACCGGAGCTGCGCCGTGGTGGGAAACAGCGGCATCCTGCTGCTCAAAACGCACGGACCGTTGATCGATTCCCACGAGATGGTAATCCGACTCAAAAACGCCCGCACAGGGGGTTTCCAGGACAGCGTGGGCTCCAAGACCACTCTTGCATTCATCAACAGCAATATTCTGCATTCCTGCGCCAGGAGAGCCGGGTGCTTCTGCCATCCATACGGGGAAAACATCCCAATTATTATGTACATCTGCGATGCCGTTCATTTCATGGATTTCTCACTTTGCAACGCGTCCCACAAGACCCCGTTGCTCGTCACAGATGCTCGATTCGACAACCTTTGTGGCAGAATAGTGAAGTACTATTCTCTCAAGAATTTTGTGGAGACCACCGGGAAGCATCCGGATGAATGGAGCGTGGCGCACGAGGGCCCTAAGTTCCATTACTCTTCCGGGATGCAGGCGGTAATCCTCGCATTGGGTATCTGCGAGAAGGTGAGTCTGTTCGGCTTTGGCAAGTCTCCTCACGCAAACCACCATTACCATACAAATCAGAGGAGCGAACTCACGTTCCTTGATTACGAGGCTGAGTATCAATTGTATCACGATTTAGCTGATGGGTCGCAGGATATACCTTTCCTAAGCGAGGCCGGCATCAAGCTTCCTCCCGTGCAGATTTATTTATAAGGTTTTTTCTCTCTCTCTGTTGAGTTTTCTGCGGTTTTAGGAATCATGGATTCTTTCAAGTGTCTAGTAGTCACTGCGTTTCTTATGATACTATAAACTTGTTACCAGAAAAAACAGGGTGTAAGAAACATGTTTCCGTTAAAAAAAACAGGAATTATGCATCATCTGTTTTTATAGTTATGAAACTGTCGTTGTGGTTTATCGCCATATTTATCCTTCACCCAGTTTTCAATGTAAAATCACTACATCCTTAGAAGCCTGGAGCAATCTTCAACACGATATGAAGAAACCGGAACACGAAGAAGCAGATATGGAGGAATCTTCAACGGAATATGAAGAAGCCGAAAGTCTAAGAAGCAATCTTTAACGCAATAGGAAGAAGCCTGAAGGCTAATAAGCGGACAACTATTCAAAGGATCGCTGTTGGCACTTTTCCCTATGAGGCAATATTGAAATTTGGTACACTGAAATCCAGGCCTGATCGGTGGAAATGGGCGTTGTTATCCATACATCCATTAAGGGATTATTCCGAAACGTAAGATCAGAATTTATTGAATTTTATAGAAATAATAGTGAGAAAAAATACAATTGGTGTGATTATATGTATTTTCAAGAAATCATATTATTTTCTAGAAATTTGAGTATATATACAATAAGATAAATAGCAGCTAAGTTGCAAATGTTTACCCGTAGAATATCCGAAAACAACTGAAGTTGTAAATGTTTACCTAAATGTTATAGGATATCTGGAAATTTGGACAGAGATTAAAGGAATTAAAAAATTATTTTGAGAATATAAATAATATAGTATATTTGTTGTAAATAAAGGGTTATTGTTGTAAATAAAAACTTGAAAGTGGAAATTTTATTATTATTTTAAAAAACTTCAAAGATTGTAATAATTATGGAAAAAAAAATTCCATCACATAAAAATGACTTTTTCAAATAAACATCATATAATGAATTTTTCAAATAAAACAATGCAAGATATGTCATAATTAATTACTTACAATTACATGTGTTAATTTGTTTATTAAGTTATTGATAATTGCCCCCAATACAATGAGAACATGTGTCTCCAATATAAAACATTTGTGGTAATTCTTTTGTGGTAATATGAAATTTTTGGCTGCATTAGGTTGATAAATGGAACGTGACAATTACATATCCTTACAGTAATTTTTTAATGTGATTAGGTAAATGTTAAAAAGTAAACATGTTAACGGATGCCTTGATAAATGCAAGAAAGTTATGAACAATAAATCTGATTCATTGATTTTGGAGGACGACTAAAAATATGCTAGCATCTTCAATGCATAGCCATCAGATTAGGGTTTAAAGTTAAATAAGGTTAAAAGATCATTAATCGTGCCCATTATCAATAGGTGTACACCTTTAGGCTTAATTAAGTAAATAAAAACTAATTTTCAAATAAAATAATGCAAGATATGTCATAATTAATATGTTTATTAAGTTATTGATAATTAAGTAAATGGAAACTAATTTTCAAATAAAACAATTCAAGATATGTAATAATTGATTACTTACAATTACATGTGTTAGTATGTTTATTAAGTTATTGATAATTAAGTAAATGGAAACTAATTTATTTGATAAGTATAGTTTTAATGACTAATATATCATAGCAGGAAACAATATATATGATAATTTTTCAATTTGAAAAGTAGACCAATTTGAATACTTACACATATATGTTAATATGTTTATTAAATTATTGATACTTAACAATAATTTAATTAATTATAAGTTGTGTATTAAATTATTGATACTTAACAATAATTTAATTAATTATAAGTAAAAATAAATGCAAACTATGTGGTGATATTTTATTTTATTTTAAGTTTTTAATGACTGATATGTTAAGGTAGGAACCAATTTATATGGTAATTATTTTATTTGAAAAGTACATAGATAAAGTAGGTATCATAATATTATGTTACTATTACAATATAAAAAATAAAGATTATAAATACTTTGATATTTAGATATTTTTATATCCTTCTTATCTAATGTGCTTTTTATCTATTGTGAATGAAAAATTGTTTCAATTTCATAATTTTATAAGTTAATTAACAATATGAAAATGAAAAATATTAGAAAATATTTAGTTACAAACTGTGTATTTATAAATTAAATAATATTTTTTATTTGAAAAGTAAGCATTCATAACATTATCATTACCATAACAATATAAAAAATAAAAATTGTTAATACTTTGACATTTAGATATCTTCTTTATCAAATTTCAACAAAAACTCATTCATTTACATGGTTTTATAAGTTAATTAATATTATGATAATGAAAAACATTAAAATTAGACATTAACATGTGTTACTCAACATTTTTTTCATAAATAAATCAATTGTTTGCAAATAAATAATAAAAATATATTTTTTAAATATATTATGAATGGAAAAAAAATTTGTTAAAAATATTAATAAAATATGTAAAGACTGTAAAATGTTGTGGCTCAAATGCAATGATACATGATTTTTAATTTTGTATTTTATTTTATTTGCCTTAACAAAAATAATGTATATGTAATTTTTTTTAAAACTATTTTTTAGAACTAAAATTTAAATAATATGTTTGTTGTCCAATAAGATTTTTATAATTCAAATGAGGGAGATTTGTAATTCTTTTTATGTTGAACATAGAATTGACACTTCACATTTACATAATAGATGGATCTTTTAATCACAAAGTCTTTATCTAACTTAAGACTAAGTTCAATATTAGAATCAATATATCCACTAAAAATCAATTCCGAAACTAAATATATATGAAAATTACAATATATTTAATAACAATATTAAAAAAAATTAATATGTAAAAAAATCATAATAAATACAATTTTTATTTCTTTATAAAGATATGATTGCTAAATATATATTATTACTTAAAATAATTTTCTTTATAAAATATAGAATAAAATTATTTTACAATAAATAATAACTTGGTTTAAAAATATAACATTCATCCATTCATCTATATAGAATTAATAGAATCCATTCATTCATCTATATAGAATTAATAGAAAATAAATAACTAACAAAATTATAATATTTTCTTAAATTATTATCATTCATTATGAAAAAAAAATTAAAAAATGGTTTAATAAAAA
The DNA here is from genome assembly GCA_010110895.2 of Picea sitchensis. Lineage (NCBI taxonomy): Eukaryota > Viridiplantae > Streptophyta > Pinopsida > Pinales > Pinaceae > Picea > Picea sitchensis. The sequence continues at coordinate 7,415 of SNQJ01S0183553.1, read as the reverse complement.
ATTAATTTATAAAAATTATTTAATAAATAATTATTTAATAAATAATTATTTAATAAATAATTATTAAATAGGAAAGTAATATAATTTTAAAAGAGAAAGAACGAATCAGAAAACCAAACCAAATATCCACTAAGTATTAATGTTTAGCAATAAATTTGTATAAAAACCAATATATAAAATATTTGATATCTTTGAATAGTGATTTTTTTTTAAATAAGGATTTCTTTATAGTGCATAGTAATTGTTTGACATTGGAAAGCACATTATTAATGTGTAAAGAAAATTATATATATTAGAGTGTATATCATATGTAACTGCTTCGACATTGTTAGGTGAAATAAGCAATTGCTTCGACTTTGTTAGAAGAATATTTCAGAAATGAAATAAGCAATTGCTTCGACTTTGTTAGAAGAATATTTCAGAAAAAAAAAATATATATATATATTTTTAAAATTTTCAAGAGAATTTTTTTTTTTTTATATTTTTATAAAATTTTTAGTTAAAGAAAAATTAATGTCCATTGTGATAATGATGATGATTAAAAAAAAAATTTATTGTTTGAAATGTTTTTGATAAGATAAAAAATAATTAATAGATGGAATTTTGTATATTTAAGAAGACCATGAAAATAAATAAGCTGATATGATGATGATGGTTAATATCCACTAAAAGATTAAAATTGGTTTATTTGACCTTAAAAAAGGTAATAGAGATTACTTTGCAAATTGTTTAAAAATGTGTTATTCTGTTAGATTTTTGTCTCTTTCATACCCTCACCATTTCTTTACCACATTCTCCATTTACTTCAGCCCAATAAAAACATTTTCAAGATATAAATAGATAAATATTTATTTTATTTTAATTGATTAAAATCAACATTTTAAAATTAAATAAATTGAAATTTTCATTATTTTTTACTAAAAAATATCTTCTAATTTTGTAATTTATCCTTCATCGAGATATGTGCAGACCAAACCAGGAGAAATGAAGACTGTAATTTATCCTTCATCCAGATATGTGCAGGCCAAACTAGGAGAAATGAAGACTTGGGTGTTTTTCTTTGTCTTGTGTTCTCATGGGCACACGAAAACTTCCTCACACGTGCCTCGTCAACGCATGCTCAATGTGCCTACCTTGCTATAAAATACCATGTTTTGGTAGAAAAATCAATCCAAGCTTAATAGATGGCTAAGATCATATTTAGATAGTTGGGTTGAGGATTGAGAGTATTTTCAGTTTCATTTCATAATGTATATATACAACATATGAAGAATTTGATATAGAGAATCAAATTTCTACTTTTGAATTGGTGCTTAAGTTTTTTTTTCCCAAGAGACTCATTAACTAACGATAGTTCTTGAATGTACAGTTTGAGGCTTGGAGGGCCCATTCTTCATTCTGTGCATCATTGCTTTTTATGTACATTTGTTGTAGCTTTAATGTTGGTATATACTTTCTTGTACTTCTTTTAATTTTATTTACATATTCATTGTTACACCCATTACTAACTTTTTGTTTATATGTTAATCTTTTGTGTTAATGGTTCATTGTTCATTGTTTTAATTTTATGTTACAATAGTTTATCTGTTGTATCATTTTTCTTAAGGTTTTATTTATTCTTAAACACTTAGAAACGATTCACGCTCCTTCCTACCTGTATAGGAGTCATGGCATGGTACGCTTGCCATGTATTTTTGTCATGGAATTTCCAAAATTATCATATATGACCATTCCTTTCAGGAATAGCATTTGCCGAGTACGAAGTCAGTTTTTATATCAGTTAGAACTAAGGCTTTACTCCGAGTATATTTGTGAGGTAAAATATTAGGTATTGTCGATAATATATTTTGTGCATCAATCTGGTGATTGAATTACATCACCGAAGCATTAACCATGACTTTTAAGTGTATCCACTGCCCCACTGTTATGTCCAAAGCCCAATGTGAGGGCATAATGATCCACTATTGAGGAGTTACTATTTAAGCCACCCAAGGGAGTAGGCTAAATACACTATAACCTAAACCTCCTATGTGTGAGACACTAATGGATACTTGATAAACTAAGCATATCCGAAAGTGAGTTGTGTGCTTGTGTGATTAGAATTTATTCATTAACCAATAACCTATATCACTGAAAAGAATATTGTTGTGTGGACCTTTCTCAAGGAATATTTCACCTCACAATATGATATTCTTCTTGTGTAAGATTTTGTAGTCTAGGTTGAGAAGATTAGTTACTTTCTTGCTAGATTGATTAATTAGAATTTTTCTTTACATTGCAACAGTTTAAGTAGAGATAACATTTATTTTCAAGTCTTTCATTTTCCATATGTTAGAACCTTCTTTCAAAACCTTTAACCTCACTAGTTGAAAGGACATTGCTTTAAAGAGTCCATAACCAGTGGCATATTTCACTTTGCAACATGATTTCCTACCAGTGGAACAATGATGACCTATGGTGATGAGATGTAACACCTTGTTTCCCCCAGTCTGTAAAAATAACTATATTGGCCAAGAACTATGGCAAACTCCAAGATGTGAATGTGTGATTTGATGGACACTATATAAAAGGGTCGATGAATGTAAATGATGTGTGAATATATGTTGCATGACTGTTGGGAGGGGGATGTGCTGAAAAAGAGACCACGATGGCTGATGAAAGGTGGTGGAAGGCACCTAGAATGGTGGCGTTAACTTCCACTGAATCAATACCGTATTCATCTTTACTGGAACAAAGACCAAAGTTGCTCTATGGCCCTGGAATGAATTACTCGTCAGGATGGTAGGTGGGGAGGCTCCTCATGAGTTAATGAGGGGATGGGGGTGAACGGCCCATCCGTAGAAGCCCTCATACCTGACCACTGTGGGGGAATTCACGCCACACACAACCTTGCAGGACAAAGCAAGAAAGGAAGTGTGGGGAGAGCAGAGTGCACAACAGGAATCACAGGAGGAGAACTAGAGGAACTCCAGAAAATACAGCGAGTCTTGAGCAGAGGAGAAGGAAAGTAACCTTCATCCTTGACTTCCGACGAGCGGGAAGTAGGAGACTGAGCCTCAAAGCCTCGTGGTCTAGCTTGGGGGTGGCTAGTAGTAAATCCATTGGGAGTCACTGAGCCTATGGTTGGGTGGAAACGAGCACCCCTCTCAGCAGTTGTGTCACACCTGGTGTTTTTCTGATAAGTATTTATGTCCTGTATCTTAAATTGAATATTCCTAGAATGCATGCGCATGGTTGTACACTCATAAATGGTTTCTGTATAGAAACATTTGCCTGGTGTTTTGATCGGAAATGGTGGATGCATGCTTATACTTGTATGACTATAGTTAGTTCATATATATATATATATTGAACCAGTTCAGATTTCGAGTCTATCCTCGGGAGAATTGTCCCATGTACTTAACTCACACGATGCCTTGGTTGGATTTCCCCAAAGGCACCTCCTTCCGGGAAGGTTCCCTCACCATACAGAGAGGAGTGAGTTCCTTGAAAGGACTATCGATTTAATAAACCCATGAAATTGCTTCATCCCTGTCACCGAAAGTAGCTTAGCGAGGATACCTCTCGACTTTTCGGCATTTTGGCACCCGACAATTCCCAAGGGTCAGTTTCCTTGTATTCGCCAGTTGTGAAATCTCGATATGAGAAACCCCGAAATGATATAGCATGAGTAGATTTTGGTAGTTCGGAGTTTCGGCACCCGCGAATCCCAAAGGGTCAGTTTCCTTGTATTCGCCAGTTGCGAAATCTCGATATGAGAAACCCCGAAATGATATAGCGTGAGTAGATTTTGGTAGTTCGGAGTTTCGGCACCCGAGAATCCCAAAGGGTCAGTTTCCTTGTATTCGCCAGTTGCGAAATCCCGATATGAGAAACCCCGAAATGATATAGCGTGAGTAGATTTTGGTAGTTCGGAGTTTCGGCACCCGGGAATCCCAAAGGACCAGTTTCCTTGTATTCGCCAGTTGCGAAATCCCAATATGAGAAACCCCGAAATGATATAGCGTGGTTAGAGTTTGGTGTTTTCGGTGTTTTGGCACCCGGGATACCCAAGGGCAAGTTTCCTTGTATTCGCCAGATGCGAA
>SNQJ01S0183552.1:6509-25336 GCA_010110895.2 Picea sitchensis | reverse complement strand
ATTCACCTCATATTCACCTCAATATACCCTACATTTTTTCACCAGATGTGGACCATCATATGAGAATATTATGTGCCTTATTGTATCATGATAAGCAAAAAGTGTGGTTGCATTTGCACTCATGTATTGTATTGAACCATGCTTATATGTTCTATGCATTTGTGTGGGTCAATGTAGTATCTCTAGACCTCATGTAGTCAGTCACAGACCGTCATGTTAGTCCCCATTTAAATACATGATTTTATATTATGGTCATGGTCGACCACCCCTTGATGTTGGTAACTCTTCATCATGTCGATCATTTATGATATGGGTTGGTAAGCAACCATTTTGTGGTGGATATACTAGGACATATGATATAGGGGAGATGCTAGTCTCTCTTATCCCTTTGTTGATGATGTAAAACTGTTTCTCTTTGTAAAGGCTGTCACACCTATGTATAACAAACTTATTGTATGCCTAAGCATGGATCCTTGTCTTATGTATTATTCACACTTTGGCCATCTACTATCATAGATGATTCTATAGATGCTCACCCAATTTCACACTTCTCAAGGGAGTGTCACAATTATTGAGGTAGTGCACATATACAGAGGCATTGGTCACATACTTTGAGGCACAATTGGGATATTATTGCATACATGGACATCCTCTACACATGTCATGTTGGATATTCTAGAGTGACCTCCTTTTTCATCACTTTTGGAGGTGTTCCTTACATGATTTGAGGGTTGACCCACATGTGTGGTATTTATGATAGCCATGAGGGTGTTCTTGGTGATTATTTGACATGGAGAGGCATATTCCTTGCCATGCGGAGCATCTTTTCTTGATTTTAGGGCTTGATCATACCTTGGAGATACATTTTGAGCATTCCTTAAGCACATTTTGAGGAGGCCATCCACTTTGTATATCCTTATCCACCTTTTCATGATGTCATTCCACTTGGAGGAGAGAAACATTGGAGATTTTCTTTCTTGGGAGGATACTTCACCATGTTTTGAGGCCTCTACATCACTCTTTTCTGTGAACGTTGGGATAGAAGAGAAAATTGGCCCCTTTCTTTATGGGATGTCCCTCTCTCATGAGGGTTTTATGTACATGTGGCATCACTTGATTATGTATTGACTTAGTCTCCTTCTTTGTGTGGATGAAAATTATTCTTTCTTAGTTTCCTAAGATAATTTTAGGGAGAAAGGATTGATAAATAATGAGAAGGATGTAGAATCCTCCTCTATAAATAGAGGCACTCCTCTCATTCCAAATTGTTGTGAATTTTTTGGATACTATTTGTGACTACGATTAATAGAAGATCTACCTTTTGAGGTTTTGGTGTGAATTCTTGGAGCTCTCTCTTTCTTGGTTATCTTCTTGGTCCATTAAATATTTGTTATGGTGATTCAAAACTTATAGTAGCTTTCAATATCAATCCATTTGAGGAGTTAATTAACTACTTGGAGAGGATATGTTTTAGGGTGTGTTCCTTCCTTCTTCTCCTATTATCTTGAGTAACTTCTCAATCTCTTGTATTTTTTTTCCTTTGGTTGCTTGGCAAGGTTTTTAAGTATTTTATTCAAGTTATATTTGATCTTGTTGGTGAAGGTTTTTTCCTTCGAGGAATCCCTTCTTGTATGGCTTTGGTCTTCTAAGGTTATCTTGATTAGGTTGGATATTATTCTACCTTTAGGGTTATAATATTTTACCCTATTCCTTACGATAGAAGAGACCAATTCTTAGAGGGGCATACTTCCTGACCCCATGCCCTAAATGGATTAAAAAAAGGCACTAGTCCTATATCCAACAACCAACCAAAAAACCCTAAAGAATCAAAACTTTTTTTTTGTTGTTGTTTATAAAAAAATCTAACAGTGAAAATCATTTATTTAGATTTCATTCATTGTCTAGTGCAAAGTTAACAAATTATTTCATTTCCTAGACAAATTACTCCTAGTGTAAAGTTAACAAATTATTTCATTTCCCTAAGGAGGAAAATTGGCCCTATTGGAATGAGATTTACGGTGTTATTTGATATTTTGTGGGTTGATATAAGGTAATTTTCAAATCTGGAAATTAAATTGCAGCATTAAAAATTAGATTTGGTGAGACCCTAAGGCTAAGGTTTGATGCTTCAAGGTGTTTTATTTCTCATTTCTAGCCTCTATTTCATTTCTAGATTATTTTCCAAGAGTATCTTACATATATAGAGGTGATTTTAATCTCCTCTAATGTGATTGTAATTGTTCATATTTTACTTATAGGTTTTATTTGATGAATTCCAAGTGATAATTTGTGAAACCCTAGGAGGATTCACCATCCATTTTACAAGTTATTTCTTAGTTAATGTTTATGTATCTTTAGAACTTTTCTCTAAAATTTGTTTGGTTGTTGTTGTATACAATATCTATTTCCAAAGTGGAAACATCCAATACATCTTGTTCTTTGTGCTTAATCTCTCGCTTGGATGGTAGTTTCATGACCTAAATATGAAATTTGTGTGGTCTTATTCAGAAATCAGATTTAGAAGTGAAAGGAAAGACATAATATTGTCCTCTCTTAGCATACAATCAATTGGAAAATACATGCACATGTTGAACCTTTGATTAATGCTAAATGTCTTCACTCTTTGTGTCTTAAAGTAACTTGAAGTGGTTCTAACCTCATGTGAGTTTTGTTTGTTGAGTGATAGAATTAATACAAAATCTAAATTCGGTACTATTGATTATATTACACATCATATTTGGCACACAAATCCACTAGATCCTAACCTTTCTTTGACATGGATATAATTGTGGTTCATGCAATTCTTTCTAGTTGAATATCTTTAGAGCATTGTAATCACTAATTGGAATCCTAATGCATAGTATTGTTAAGTATTTTTTGGATTCATTGAAGTAGATCATATTATTGCATGATTTTATTTCACATAAAGAGGTTTACTTTCATTATTTGGGATACCCCATATGGCTTCTAGGATTTGGCCTAAAGTGCAAGGGAAAGTGTACTGAGGTGGCATTGTTGCACTTCCCATATTGTTGCCCCAATTAGCATCTGTGTTGGGACTTTTCACAAGGGTGATAGTTTAGGAGGTAACTCTATGAAAAAGTGTGATTTGTTGCAAGTGGATAGGACCTGTAGGACTCCTAGGTGGAGTTGATTGAATTAAGAGAAAGGATATGGAATCCAAATTAAATATTGTGAAATATTAATGAGACAAATTGACTTTAATCGATATTATATTGCTTATATTTAATATCTACATGAATGTATTGTGACATGATTACATTGATCTTAGTGGTGTAGGACATTGGTCACCTAAGGGGGATGCAAGTGAATATGGTTGTTTGGGAGAACTCCAGGTTGGGAGTCAAACAACAAATATCCATGGAGGGTAATTCGTAATATTAAGAAATAAATTATTATGATGCTTACATGATATCTATCTACGTCATATGTGTGTGATTATTGCATGTGTAGGATATAAGGAAATGCCTTTTCAACTTGCTAACAGATGGGTGTGGGCCTTAACCAATGAATCATTAATGGAGGTGTGGAGTATCAATCATGAGGTATTCACTCAATTAACCTATGTCATTGCATGTGTCTTCATGGGATATTGAAGATTGACCCTAATTTTACTAAATATTGATAAATACATCCCAAAATCCTTTTGTTAAACCCACCTTCTAATACATCTTTCCAATAAAATAATTCCCTATTTTTACTATATATCCCTAGTTTTTACTAGATACCCCTTTTTATAACCCCCAATACCTATAAACCACCTTGTACCCTTCATCCCCCCTCCAATACCTATAATATATTGTTTTTATTTTTCACAATTTTAAAACCCTCTTTATGAATGAACATGATAAGATATTGGTCAACAAGGTGAAGTCCATGTGGTCTCAATAGAGGCATGGAGTCTCTATTTGTATAATATATGGATTGTTATGATTGGGGGTTTCACAATAAGGGTATAAATCCCTACTTCCCATCAACAGTACCTTTCATATTATGAACAAAGCCACATAAGTCGAAGGGATCTTAGGGATGAATTAGTTAAGATCTCAAAATGACCACTTTGAGGGGGCTCTTAAATATATTAATATGTTATTAAAAAATAAATTATTTATTAAAGGAAAAATAAATAATTAAGAAAAGGGGGCATTGACACCTCAAAGGAGCGATGATGAATAATATGGAATAAAAATAAAATAAATTAGAAAAATGTCCAATTTTGCATGAAGGGGGTGAGGTGGCTAGCCTCACTATGCTTATNTTTGCATGAAGGGGGTGAGGTGGCTAGCCTCACTATGTCTATAAATAGATGGAGAAAATCAATGGTTTGGTTGGGGGGGGGGTAACTCAAAGAGTATAGAGAGTACGTAACCGCTGCATAAATTATGCCAACATGGATAACTTAACTGGAATGGTAGCTGGGATCTAGAAGGAAGTTGGATGTTAAAATCCATGTTGCATATATTCTGCACCCAGAACTGGTTATGAGCCACAAAACTCACACACGGTCTTCATTCCATGGACCTATGACATAGAATGTTTGTTCGTGGGATATTAATGAATACCCCTAATTTCATTAGATATTAATAAATACCTCACAAAATACTTTTGTTAAACCCTTGTCCCCATACATCTTTCCAATAATAAAAAAACCCTATTTTTACTAGATACCAATTTTTATACCCCCCATTACCTATAAACCCACCCATACTTCGCATCCCCCACAATAACTATAATATATTGACTTTATTTTTCACAATTTAAAAACCCCCTTTATAAATGAACATGATAAGATATTGGTCAACAAGGTGAAGCCACCATGACATCTCAAGGGTCTCAAGGAACTAAATTTTACCTAAGTATGGCTAGGAGAAAGCCAATTGTCATCATGAGAGTTCAAAATGGAAATAAATTTTGAGCTAGAGCATACTTTCAACTATATAAGTTGGAAATCTAGTAAGTATAATAAGTTTTCTTGAAATTTTCATAGGAATTGTGAAAATTTTACTTGTTGGTAAATTTCATGTGTAAAATAAATTATTAGTTCCATTTATTTATGTTAACACCTATCCATGAAATTTTTTCTTAATGTTCCTATCACATTTTGAATAATCCATATATTGCGGTATCATTGAAATGTATGCAATAATTTTAATGATGTTTCATGAAATGAATTGTGAATAACCCAAATTAATCTAGTGTGCTACAAATTTGAGAACTAGAAATGTACCATGCCTACTACAATATTTTATCATCAGTGTAATCTCTTATTCAACATTGTTTTGATGATGTGATAAGTCTCTTTAGTTACAAGTATAACCAAAATATTTGAGTGGTAAATTCTATCTGATGGTGAGGAAAGAACCATTATTTATATGAATAACAAATTCCATTTGAGTGGTTGAATGCATTTGATTATGAAGAACATTCCTTTTGCATAGATATTTAAAGCAATTTGGTGGGTGAATTCTTGTTGGAATCATTAGGAATATAACCCAGGTAGATTTTTTCTTTCTCCTTATCCTTTTGTGGCTCAGTAGTTGATCAATGCATTGGTTATGTAAAACACATTGTGATGGTTCTACCATAGACCATATTAATTCTCACTAGGGAAAATCGTATACTAGTGCACTTAATTTCCAACCTAGGAATTGCAAGTTTATGAGGTGTCATGAAAAATGTATGCAATAATTAGTGTTTAATGAGCTAGTTGGAAATTTCTTAACAACTACCTAGAAAACACATTCTATTTATCTGGAAAGAAAGAAACTATAATAGTAAAAGCACAATTTATGAATTATAGTCACACATTCTATAGCATGAGACCTGTAGAAACATATCATTAACTGATTAATAAAAACAGAACACGTTGAAAAACACATAAAATTCAAGAAAGAAATTAAACTTGACAAATATTTAAGAAATCATATGTAGAACATAAATATATAGTATACAAATATAAACAAAATGAAAAACAACAAGATCAGTGAGAGCGGGCCCTTTTTCTATGGCGCAAGGTACTGGAGAGGTTTTACAGCTCTAAGTATTTATCATCAATAAAATTATCATACACATGGATAAGAAAATATACTTGTATTGAGAAAATAAAACGTTTACAACAAAACTCAGTTTCTATCTCTTCTCGCGTGTTGCAATTCTTCCTCTGTGGTTGTCGTTAAGTCCTTTTTCTTCTTTCTATCTCAGAGGTGATTGTTAATTTTTGGTTTAACTGATTAACCAATTAATTGAATAGAAATAATGAGATGCAATAGAAATAATGAGATGCACACTAGAAGAACCAATGATTCTTCAAGCGACTGCTAACATCTGTCACAATCGTTTAATCAAATCAGAGTATCTTATTAAATTGTAGAATTGTAGTAGTAATGAAACTAAGAATTGTAGACAAAAAGGTTCCATAACATTCTGTCCTTTACAAAACACATCATTCATTTGAGTCTTCTAGCATGCATCCAATCTGAAGAAAATTTATTTGTAGGTTAGGCACAAAATACTCCATTTCTACCAAATGTACTACAAAATTCATTAAATTGCCAATAAAATAGAATAAAGTATACCTGAATGATATCTGAGCCAAAATGGTCATATTTATGGATATAAAGAGGTGAAAATGGGACAATGAAACTTGAAAATGAAAAGAAAAATGGGATATAAACATGCCAAAACAGGGCCCCACCATTCTCCCTAACTTAAACGGTTACAGGTCCTAATGCAATCAATATGAATCAGAATCTGAGTAGGAATGTTTTAAATGAAGGATTTTGATAATATAAGTAGGATTTCATTTTTCTTTTGCTGTGATATACCCAAAATGTTGCTCAATCACTTGCCAGAATTTGGCCTCAACTTGTGGCTCTATTTCATAAGAATATTGATATTTTGGTGCAGGAAACTAGATCAAAGGAAAATGAAACTGGAGTCTAATCCATCTTGGACCACATATTTGCAGACAAGAAATATATCGATCAACTATCACAAGCTTTAGAAAATTTTGGATATTATAATGGGTCTTGTATTTTGATGTCTTGATCCAGATTTAGGAGTGGAACAAATTGATTAACAGATTGAATACAATACAAACTAAGATATGAAGAACAACACAGATATCCAATAAGCAATATCTTCTATTGAATAAATGAAATAGGTTGAAACTGTAAAACTGCATAACTGAAACACTTGCTCGAATAGTGGTATCTATCTCTGAGAAGAGATGTGGTTGCTATGTGCATCTGTCTGAGCAGAATGATTACAATGGGGCTCCAAAGGCCTTTTTAATATTAATAATTAATTCCAAAACCCTAGACATCCAAAAACCTAACCCTAGGAGGTGAAATGCCAAAAGTCATGTGGCCCCCTATGGATAAGTTGGTACCTCAACTTTTCAGGGTCATAACTTTTTCATACGACCTTCATTTTAGGTGTGTGATAGCTTGTTGGAAAGGCATTTCAGAGAAATACACATTACACTGTCAAACTCTGACTATGTCTACAGTTTGACTATGGTGAGATGAAAAAACATTGTTTAGGGCTCCAAAACGGCCCTGGAAGTACAACAAGATGGGCTAACATGAAAGCACACAAAATAAGCAGTTGGATTAAGTGAGAGGTACACATATTTTCCTCTTACTATTTCTTGGGGAGTATGGTTGGTCATGAATTCAAAAAATCTTTGAGGAAAATGATACCTTACCTTTGAAATGGGCTATTCAAAGTTTAAATATTTTATCTGTGTTTCCCTAATATAAGGAAATTCATCCTACAAAACAAATTTCTGAAGAAATCCTAAACAATTATATCTCATGGGATTTCTTTGATGGTGCTCCTCTAGGAACCCCCTAGACGAGGTGCTAGGGGAATTCTACATCTTTCCTCCAACCACTATATATCTTTCAAAGAAAGAATATGCCATGAAATAAACAATAACTATGAATTAATGGCACTTAAGATGGTGTTAATGTTAACAAAGGAAAATTGAGTTACTCGAATACAATTTTTAGGAGATTCAATTCTTGTTATTCAATGGATGAAAGGATAATTCATCCTAAGGAACTTCACTCTGCAACCTTTGTTTTTTAACATTTAGAGAATTCAATAAACCTCTGCTCATATCTCCATTGCACATGTTTATAAGGACATAAACAAGGAAGATGATTGTTTATCCAAATAAGGCATTGAGCTAGAAAAAGGAACCTAGGAGATCTTCAAAATCTCTTAAGATCATTCTTCAATGTATAATCATGACCCTTAGTTTTAAAATTCTCACTTGTTCAAATATTTTGTAGCTATGCATTCCTATATGAATATTGGATGATTCTTACTATGTATGAAAGACAATTTTATATAGAACTTTCGAAGAAAATGTATAGGCTATAAATTTTAGATGAAAATAATTTTATTTTATAGGGTTGGAAAAACTCTATATTGTTTAGTCTTAAGTTACAGGCCTTGAAAGGAAATATGCCAAGTAAACTATATAAATTATTGTTTGTGAAACCATGTAAGGATCATATGAGGGTTGAATACATAGCTTGATTTCAACGAAGTTTGGTTTTCTTTTCCCATTTGATTGAGCCATGGGAAATGATATGATGTGCACTAGTGTTCAATCTATTTTCTACATTATGCATTTGAAGGATTATTGATTGGGTAGGCTAATGAAAGCACGTCCTTCGGTGCCATGAATTATTTGACTAGGATTTATTAATAATATGTGCACTCAAAATTTGAAGTCATCTTGTGGTAATTTGAAGAGGATGGGGTATCATATAAACGTTATTTTAAACATTTTGTTTTTTATTTGTAGTTTGAATAATTCATTTTTTAGATCGTAATTTCAATATCTTAAAAAAATTTAAATTACATTTTTCTATAATGACAGTTCATATTTTGAAATTCTTCGAAGCGCGCTTTGGAAGAAATTAACCTTTTGTATCTATTAAGAGGTGCTTCGCCTTGTTCATGTTGACTTTCTATGTTGCAATATTGGCATGTATTGTGGAAAGAACCATGCTAGCATTTGATATATTTTATGTACACCCAACATTAGATTAGTATATTGAGGGAACTAGTGTTGGATTACACGAGGCTTGACATGGGAAAAAGGATATAATTGTAGAATTGATTTTCTAGAATGACATGGAGAATCTCATAAGTGGAGAAAAATATTGATATCATAGAGGAGCATAAGTCTTGGTGTAACACCCCAAGGTCGAGACCCTATTTAATTGTAATTATGTTTTTAGGCCGGTGAGCTGAGTGGTTATAAGCTGAGAGACTTATGTGTTTATTAGGATGGTGAGCTAGATGCTATGGCCAATGAGCCTGATTTTTGTATATGTAAACAATCACATCATTAATAAAATTACACTGATGCATGTAGACCGACCACGAAGAAAGAGTAGGGGGAACTAAGCCCCACGAGGTAGGGTAAGGGAAGGGGGCTAAGTGTCTAGGCCTAGGGGATAAGCTAGAGGGCTTACCTCTAAGGGAATAAAATTTATTATTATTTCCCATAGGTTATGGTTGACATAAGCCGTGTTGTCCTAAGTTCCTGGGAGAAAGGGGAACGAGTGCTAAGTGGAACTCATGTGACTTTAGGAAGACATGTGTCAACCTGGGTGCATGCAGTTTATAATTGGGTAAGCCAACTCATTGGGGGTTTGCTTCCCATTCTTGCGTTGTTCCCATCCTTGTGGATGGACCAGTTTGGAGTTTTCTCAAGACCCTTACGATTCTCTGGAAGTCTGTCAACTTCTCGATTGACTAGGGATTCACGCATTGAGCCAGTTCTCCATCATCATCGCCCTTGTATCTAGCACACACCTTTGGAATCCTGCAGTCGTACTTGAACTATCCCATGTGTTTCCTGTGAAGCCAACGAGATTGTATTCGCCTGAGCCTTGCTGTGTCTTAGCATTGGTTGTTTCCATTTTTTGTTGTCCATACCCATTTTTTGTTGCTACCATCACCCAAGTGTGGTTGAATATTGTTGTTTGTTGCTTAGGAAGTGAATTGAAGAAGTAGGTTGTCAAGCCTGTGAGCAACTCTCTTAGGTGAGAGATTTTGTTGGGAAGTGAGTTATCCTGGAAGGGATTCCCGTAGAAGCTACAATACTCTGAGACTTCTGGTCCAGCCTGTTGCTAAAGCCCAAGGCAAGGGAGGTGTAGTAGCCGATGGACTTGTATTAGTGAAGGTGTACCCTCCTGGGGTGGAGCAGGTGTGTGGGGAATGAGGGTCTGTGGGTTGTGGGCATAAGTGGATCCTGGGATAAAAGATCCTTCCTATTGTTTTGTGCAACTTCCTTGTTGTCCTTGCCTAGCTTAGAATTCCCTTGCCTGGTGGAGTTTAGTCCTAGCTTGGGGGTGACCCACTGCTGAGTGTGATGAGCACCATGGTCTAAAGCTAGGAGGTTGTTGGAAGGTCGGAACGTAATTAGTGGTCTTCTATTAAAAGATAAGTACCAATTCGGTGTTCATTGTATGTTGTGTATTTGTATTTGCATTATAATTACTCAGTAATGCCTGTATATATATGTGTGTGTGTGTGTGTGTGTGTGTGTGTGGGTTAAATGTTGCTTTTGCATGAATATGTGTATGAGTAGAGTAGGGTTGTCTATTTAATTGCATTATATAGACATATATTTATAAATGTGAATACCATATGTTATCTCTATCTTCTGGTTAAGCTTTATATGTGATTATTTATGCAAGTTACTTGGTGGCATGGCTTGGACTTCTATTGAGGTTGGGAATGTCACATGAATGGTATCAAAGCAGTAAATAAAAGTTTAAGGTTGTTTAGGTACCATTACCCGGAAAGAGTCAGTGGCTGGGTACGTTACAAATTGGTATCAGAGCAGTAAAGACAAGTTTAAGGTTGTTTAGGTAGCATTACTCAGCAAGGGTCTATGGTCGGGTATGTTACAAATTGGTATCAGAGCCAAGGTTTCGACACTGATCCTGGATGGGCCATGTTAGTGGTTAATGAGACAAATATTTCAGAGTGAATTGTTGTCGAAAGGGACAAAATTCGAGGTTCAGAGCATCCCTAGGTGTAAGGAGTATGTCGACAGAGTCTTTGAATCAAAAAGTAGGAAGAAATTGAAAGCTCAGGAGGAGGAGTGACAACAATCATCCGATCTGTTGTTGGAAGGAGTATGGAAGGTTAGATCCATGTCCAGGAAATAAAATTATATCGGACTTGACAAAGTCCCGAAGTCTTGAAGGCCAAAGTAGATCGCAGCCGTCCATTGCGAAGGACACATGTTGGCAGAATATGAACTTCGGGTGAGAGCACTCTGGGAGGAACGTGTGCAAGAGACTAAAACTCCCAAAGCTTGAAGTGTCAAAGTCACTCATATCCATTGATCGTGAAGGACGACACACATCGGTAGATCGTGAACTCCGGGGAAAAGCGCTCCAATCAAAAGTGAGCCTTGAGGAGTTGAAACTCCTAAAGTCCAAAGCTCCGAAGCCCGACGAGATGAAGTGGTGAGTCATGATGACTTCACTTGGAGGTGACGTGGACATCTCCTATACCTTCCATATGCCCCCACCCAAAATGTTGACAGTTGTACTATGTGGGCCCTGAGGTTGAATAACATAGTTAAAGGTCGACAGAACCACGCTGGCATTGATCACGATACATCAAGATTGATGGCCAGGGGGAATTGCGGGGACCCAAGTTGCATGGGAGTTAATTCCCCAAGGCGGTCCTGCAATCCAAACCACGGTTTTACCAGGGGGTTACGTGTCAGCATCAAAAGAATTACGGGATGAAAAGCGGGTTAATCCAAATCGTCCTTGCATGCCCCCGTAATTTGAAAGGTGCTAAGTGAGGTGACTATTGGTATCTTAGTTCAAGTACAAAAACCGTGGGTCCAGTGGATGCATGGCTCTAGTTGTGAAGTTTGGAGACTTGACACTCTGGAAGAATGGTTCATAAGGGAAATAAGGGAGGAACTTTCAAAAGTTTCATAACGTTGGGGTGACGAGATGTAATGACGTCACCCAAGTTCACATGGAAGTTGTTAGCACTAGAAGTCAACTCTCGATTACAGAGAAGGTAAACCCACTACCCATTAGTTTATATGTCACGATGAATGTTTTTAAAGAGGCCAAATGGGTGCAGAATCAAGATAATATCATTTTTACTCGGAAAACTAGGCCATAAATGCACAGGGAAATGAGGGCCACAACTAACATTAGTCAGGAAAATGATTTTAAATGTGAGAAGAGGGAAGAATTAATGAGAAACGTGAACGAGACTGATATGGGCATCATACCTTCTAGCAACTCGGAGAAGAAAATCTCAGACTCAAGATCACTCTTGAGCTCAAGCTTCAGACACTGCAATATGTCCAAACGACACCGCTGTAGCAGAAGAATGATCAAACCTCCATCATCCTTCAACCACAATGACTCGACTAGATCTTCCATGCCCGAGCCATATAGTGTAAGAGGGAAAAGACAACACAGGGAACTGAGTAAAATTGATCACGATGCAGCTATAATCAAACCTACATTATAACAACATAACAATCCTTGGATGGATCATCCATACCCGAGTGTTTCAACACAACAGAACAGAGAGATGGAAAGAAGCTGACTTCTATTAATCTGACAGCCTCAAATCAAAATACATAACTAGAGCTTCATAAAAAACTTTACAATGTGGGAGCCTAGCTAAACCATCCACCCTTTACAATGACTCAAAATTGCCTACATATACTCAGAAAAATCGCCACTACCAGGAGTGTGGCATGGCCACCCAATGAATGTTTTGCGTCTGTGTCTTCTTAGTTGGACTTTGCATGTAGTCTTCTTGGTGCACAAATTCCCCTATCAGATGCGAGCTTGGAAGTCCCTCTGAGTCTCTTTGTTAGACTGCGCTTGCAACTTCTGTCAGGTGTAAAGATTCATGTTGATGTCTTCTTTGTTAGACACAATATCAGCTCTGTCAGTGCTGATAGCGTATACGCATAAGAAAATTTCGTAGCGTCATAGTGCTATGGAATGTCTATGTGATGATGTGGCAGAGAGAGAATCGAACATGGTAGGGTGATGAGGCAAAATTCCAGAAGATAAGGTCCATGACGATGACATGTAAGGGAGGAGTGAAGTTGAAAAGGTGATGCGGCAGAGGGAAAGGGTGCGGTGGTAGAAGGGGAGGCTACAGTGGCAGGGATAAGTGGGGACAAAAGCACAGGTGGAGGTGACACGAGAGATAGATGTTAGGAAGCGAGAAGGGTAGCGGGAGGAGTCAGGATGGCTATGAGTGGAGGATAGGTGTGCGGGAGAGATAGGTGGAGGTGATCGGGGAGATGTCTTGTGGGAAGGGGGAAGGGGTGAGTGGAGAACATGTGTAACTAGTAGCGGGGAAGCGGTATGAAATGATGGTAGTGGGCTAACTTCGGGGTTGAGTTGATGAGGAAGGCCACATTAGTAGGGGAACTGCTTTTCGAAACCAACTTCGGCCAAAAGGAAGAAGATTCGGGGGGTCCAATATCTTTGTGGTATGTCGATCGTAGCCCTCTCGGTAGCTCATATTTTCCGTATAACGTGAGCCAAATCCATCGGGCCACCAACAAACTTAGGATAAAATGCATTTGGTACTGGGCCACCAACAAACTTAGGATAAAATGCATTTGGTGGGTTTTTAAGCCCCTTTTCTAGCATATTGTCACCCAAGGGCCAAATCCAAAGGAAAAAACACCCCATACAATAATGTGTGATAACATTAGGCTCCATGGGGGATAGAGTCCTCCTTGTGAGGCTCTAAGATCTCCTTCTGCAGTTCCAGTCGCCTTCTGCATTGGGTTATGGAGTCAAGCTCAAAACACCCTGTTGAGGAATACTAGTCGATAAGTAAAAATGAAAAAAAAACACACATGGGCTCCATAGGAGATTATTTATATACAATACTATATTAATTGATTTTTACATGGTGCTAGGTGAAAGAAAATTACACCATAGCCATTCAAGTAATTTCCTGACTGGAAGTTCTTTTACTCTGTCAGCGAATGATAACAGATGATGCAACCATGACAGTAGAATGGTTACATCCTTGATCCAGGTGGATATCGGTGGCCACCCACCTCTTCCAACTGGCTCAAAATGGTTTTCTGACAATTTTGGCAATTTACTATTTTTAGCAGTTTTAACTTTTGAGGCCATTTTAAGGGCGTAAATGAAGGTTTTTTCGGGATAGAGCTTCTCAATGATATCCAAAGGCATGATTGAGCCCTAAAAATTAATCTCCTTGAAAATACCTTTCCAACGGGCTATCATATGCGTAAAACAGAGATCGTATGCAAAAGTTACGACCCTGGGAAGTTGATGTACTAACTTACCCAAATGGGGCCTACATGACTTTTGGCACCTCATCTCCTAGGGTTAGGTTTTTGGATGTATAGGGTTTTGTGAATTCCTATTTATTGTAAAAAATGCCTTCAGAGCCTCATTGTAATCATCTTCTTGCGAATGAGCACAACCGTCACATCTCTTCTCAGAGATAAGCCACCACCATTCCAACAAGATTGTTTCCGTTGCATTTTACAGTTTCAACTTATTTCCTTATTGAATAGAAAACCAGTTTTACTGTATCTCTGTTATTTTGTGTTAAGAACCTATTAATAATCTATATTCATTTCGTTCTTCTCATAAAATCCGGATCAGTGGTATCAGAGCGGTTTGCTCCTTGTCGTCTTAATGCATGTCCCCAACGAGGTTGGAGTACAAAGAGTTGGGTCTCGAGCTTGTTTCTCTTAAGGAAAAAATCTCTCGCATACCCATGCGACTTCTCATGGAAGGAGAAAATAAAGATGACAGGACAAGAGATCCTTTCAAACTGTTGATTGAGGAATCCCTCACGCAACAAAGAAATGAGATGATGGATAGTTTCACGCAAATCCTTTAACGACTACCAATAGGTGACACATCTTCTTCGAGCAGAGGCACCACCCCCTTCAACGTACAAATAAACTTTGATATTCCTATATTTGAAGGTCAGATAGACACAGATGCTGTAGACAAGTGGTTGAATATACTAGAAGGGTATTTTTCTGTCCATAACTTTTCAAATAGAGAAAAGATTACTTTTGCGCTCCTCAAAGCCGTTCCCCACGTCAAAGATTGGTGGGAAACTTTCTGTGAGCAAAAGGAAACAGAGGAATCCTCACTATTTACAGTCACGACCACCTGGGATTCCTTCAGGGATGCTATTAAGGAACAATACTACCCTGTTAGAAGTTATGATGACTTGTATACCAAATGGACCACACTGCGGAAAGAAAGAGACCAAGCAGTGCCAGATTTCACGAATATATTTCATACCTTGCGCACCAAGATGGGTATCAAAGATTCAAAGAGACATCTGGTGCTCAAGTATCATGCCACTCTGCATAGATACATCCATACCAAAATGGAATATTTGTACATCTCATCCTTGGGCGTGGCCTACCAATATGTCATCAAAATCAAGCAGAAACTCAAACAAAAGACGCGACAATTTGGGCCTGGGAACCCCTCACAATAAAAGCTAGGAAATGGCAGCCCCAACCCATAGAACAAAGGATAGAACAAATATGGACAGTATTAGGACAACCAGTCCAAGCTGCAAGCAAAGAAGGACATCAGAAAGACAAAGAAAGATACCAGGAAGTGGTGTGACTTCCATAAGAGCCCTTGGCATAACACTGCTGACTGCCACTCAAAGCAATTGCTGGTGGCCGAAGTGAAAGCCTCTAAATCAGATGCAGGTTCAAAATATGATCCAGAACTAGGGGAAGATGGATCATTGATGCAGAACCCAGTGCCACCGTTGCTACCACCAAGCTCCAGCCTGGTGAACTAGACGAGCCAGAAGAAGGAGAATTCCTCTTCCATTCACAGATGTGGGTAAAAGGCACCCTGGTGTACTTCATCATGGATAGTGGTAGATAGAAGAACCTCATCTCAACAGAGGTCATCAAGAGATTGGCCCTGCCGACAAAACCACACCCACAACCCTACACCATTGGATGGCTCTGCCAAGGAAGCGATCTCTGTGTCAGCCAACAGTGTTGACTATCGTACGACATCAAGCCCTTCAAAGACGAGGTATTGTGTGATTTTTCTCCTCTCAAATTTTGTGATGTTCTTTTGGGCCAACCCTATTTATGGAAACGTCATGCGGTATATGAGTCTAGGCCTCGTAGTGTTATTATTACTTTGAACATGAAATTGTACAGGATACCCGAGGCAGTCCCACCTAGTGCTATTTCCTTGATCTCTGTTAAGCAATATAGGAAGGTCATTTCTCAGACGTGGAAGTTTGTCTTCTTTGTGATTCGCTCTTAGAATAAGCGAAATATCACAACCACATCTAGGGTCTCTGCGGCCGACCTCTCCACACAACAGAAGAAAGTAGGTAAGGTTGTGGAAGAATACTTAGATATCTTCTCCTCACCTACTGGGGTACCTTTGCACTGCCAGGTCAAGAACCCCATCGATATGACTCCCGACGCACTACTGCCCAATGGTCTAGTCTATCATCACTCTCTATTAGAAAATAAGGAGATCAAGCGACATATCTAAGAACTTCTCCACAAGGGGAACATCCGTCCCATCTCATCACCTCGCAGGATCCCAATCGTGTTGGTACAGAAGAAAGATGGAACTTGGTGACTCTACATTGATTACTAGGCTCTAAATTAAATCATAGTCAGAAACCGGTACCTGATTCCACGAACTGACGACCTCCTTGATCAAATCACAGGGGCCAAATACTTTAGTAAGATTGATTTGAAGTCTGGCTACCACCAGGTCCTGATAGAACAGACAGATGTATGGAAAATCACCTTCAATTCAAAGGAAGGCCTTTTTGAATGGTTGGTCATGCCCTTTGGTTTGACAAATGCTCCAGCCGCTTTCATAAGGATGATGGATGACATCCTGCGACCATTCACCAATACTTTTGTAGTGGTGTATCTGGATGGAATTCTCATTTAAAACAAGACTTGGGCCGAACATTTGTAGCATATTCAGTAGGTTCTGCACACCCTGCGACAACACAAGCTATATGCCAACTTGGAAAAATGCTTCTTCGATATGGACAAGGTCCATTACCTGGGATACATAATTGATTAGCATGGAGTACATGTGGATCCAGCCAATATCCAAGTCATCTGTGACTGGACAACCCCAACCACACTCATTGAGCTTTGGAGCTTCTTGGGCCTTGCCAATTTCTACCGCAGGTTCGTGTTTGGATACTCCCATATTGCATGGGCCCTTAGCCAAATAACCAGGGTGGTGGTAAGGCAAAATTTGCATGGGGATGCTCCCAAAAACAAGTGTTTGACGATTTGAAGCAACGCTTGTGCTCATCCCCGATACTTTCACTACCGGACCTGCAACAACCCTTTGATATCAAGACATATTCTTCAGACTATGCGGTGGGTGTCGCTCTCACTCAGCACTAACACCCCATGGCCTATCATAGTGAGACACTATCATATGTTGTCTGTAAGTACTCCACTTATGACAAATAAATGTACTCCATTGTGAAATCCTACTGCCAGTGGAGACATTAAATTCTTGGGAAGGAGACAATCATCCACACTGATCATGAGCCACTGCAGTTCATGTAGACACAAGAAAAATTGCAGAATGATCACCATCAAAAGTGGTCCACATACCTGCAACAATTCCACCTCAACATCAAGTATAAAACATGAAGTACCAATTGCGTCACTGATTTCCTCAGTAGACTGCTAGTCGCGACATTCACCATAATGCTAGACTCCTGTGGCCATGAGACCTTTGGATGGCCCCAACTCTATCAGACAGATCTGGACTTAGCCAACACCTACCAAATGTTGGTTGCAAACACATTTGTCGATAATTTCCATCTTCAAGATGAGTTGTTGTGTCTTCTAGGCCATATCTGTGTTCCATAAAGCAAGCGAGTGAGGCTAATATGAGAATCCCACTACAGTCGGGTGGCAGGACACTTCGGCGTCGAAAAGACATGGCAATGCTACAAAAAAATTTCTACTGGCTGAAACTTCGACAGGAGGTCAACAAGTAGATCAAGTCCTACACTGCCTACACTATTGCCAAACTGACCACTAAGAAACAGGGCTTGTACACCCCTCTTCCTACTCCTGAAAGGCCATGGGAATCCATCTCAATGGACTACATGTCGGGCCTCCTGCCCACCAAGCGAGGAAATGACAGTGTTTTTGTGGTTGTTGATCGCTTTTTAAAGATGATGATTTTGGTTGCCTGCAAGAAGAACATCAAAATAGAGGCCACTGCCAAGATCTTCTTTGAACGAGTTTGGGTACATTTTGGAATCCCACAAACCATTGTCTCATATCAGGATAGTCGATTTATTATCACATTCTGTTCAATCCTCTGGTCACTGCTGTACACCAAGCTCACTAAATCCACAACCTTCCACCCCCAGACAGATGGCCAAACCGAGGTCGTAATTCGAATGATTGTGCATATCCTTCGCATGTATAATTCAAAGAACCCTCACACATGGGATGAGATCCTTCCCGATGTCCAACATAGCTACAACCGATAGAAGTATATGAAGAAGAAATTGAAGAGGCAGAAGTTGACTTCTGAGAAGTATTAATGAGTGCCATAGAAGTTATCAGAAGATAAAAGAAGAAAAACAAGAAACTACAAGCAGAACTAGATAAGAAAAAAGACACTCAAGAACTAGAATAAATGATTACAAAATTGAAGGTTCAAATAGAAGAAGATAAAAGAATTGAAGAAGCACTCAAAGAACAA
>SNQJ01S0183550.1:0-18983 GCA_010110895.2 Picea sitchensis | reverse complement strand
TTTGGGACCTCTTCCTCCTATTCCTATTTACCGAAGTTCGTAAAAAGGAAATATTATTAAATAGTCTATCATCAAACTATGATAATGCTATTTTTGCTTTAAGTCAAATGCCCTCCAAAACTCTGGATGAAATGATAGCATCACTCATAGCAGAAGAAAAGAGGATGCAGCCAGGAGACACTGAAGTCAACGGAATGGCTGAAATTGCACTATTCTCTAAGGGGAGAATGAATAAAAACAAGGCTTCAATTGAATGCTTCTATTGTCAAAGAAAAGGACATACAATATTAAATTGCAAAATTCATGCCAGAGATATGTTAAAAGGAACACTAAAGGAATCAACCAACATTGCAATATCTGAAGATCCATCGGGTGCCTTCTATGAAGTCTCACCAGATTCTACCAGTGACAATGAATTTAATACATAACCTCTCAAACTGTTCTAGAATTGATTATGTATGGTTATGTATGATATATTTATTATTTTTTTATTGTGAGTGTGTAAAATGTCACTTTGTATGATTGATTACTGAGTAAATTCAGTATTTAGATTACTTACCTAGATAACTGTCAAACACATAGTTCACTGTCTTTTTGACAGATGGAAGTATATCAATAGGATGAGTCAGTATCTAGACTATTCTTCGGGGTAGTCAAGAATTGTTGATCCTACAAATATATCATTGATGGTCTGAAGCAGTTGTATCTATGTTGAATGAATTGGTAGCTCAAAGATGATAGGAGAAAAAGAGTAGTGTCTATGAAGTTCAGAGGTGGATGTAAGTGTTGATGAAGATCATGTGAGACAAAGCCAAAGTGTTATAAAAAAAAATTGTGTGATTTGTAATGTAAGCATTAAGGGGAAGTGTTAGAGATAATGCTTTCATTAATGCAAGTAGATTTTGTTGGGTTTGTTAGAGATAGTTGAGATATTCTCTCAACTTCTCCACCTAGATTTGGAATAAGTTGGATCTCACAACATATCATAAAATTATATATATTGTACCAATTTGAATCTAATAGAAGTGTGTGAGAAGATTTATTTGCTCTCTCGATGTGTGCATGAATATTTCTTATTAATGTTTCCTAAAAGAAATGGTCAATTGTTCTTAACCATTTCTCTCTCTATGGATTGCAATAGGTGTGTTAGTTTTTCTTCTGAAGTTACCGGGGTGAGGACCTTGGCTTTTTGGGTCAAGGAAATTGGCACTTCTGTGGAAAGATTGATGATAAGTGAGTTTCCTGGGAATGTGGAGATATTTGTCTTGTTGGAGCCCTTACCTCGATACCATTTGCATTGTAAGAAAGAAACTAGGAACTAAAGGTCACATGAGAGAAGACTTTGGGTCATGAGAGTTGAGAGTTGTTAGTAGCAAGAGGGGCACATGACACTTCTACCGCTAACCAAATCTTATGAAGGTTGTCTCCCCAACTCTTGTTGACAAATTCAATGGATTGGTTGTGTTGGAACGTTCAGAGCCTCTTTTCTTAAGCTCACATGTAGAAAGTTGTTGACGGGCGAAATTGACCGTCCGTTAACTCAAAGAGCAAGTCCGGTCCGGGGTTGTCTAAATAACCCAAGCCGTTTGGTGTAAATCGTTCTGACGGGTTTAATGGCTCCTTTAGCCAATCTAAGAATCCCAAAAGAAACGAATAAAAGAGAGAAATAACTAACTAATTACTAAACACTATATATATGTACATATGCTCTAATGTAACTGTAGTAATTGTATTTAAGCACACTTCTACCGCTAACCAAATCTTATGAAGGTTGTCTCCCCAACTCTTGGTGACAAATTCATTGGATTGGTTGTGTTGGAACGTAGAGCTGTTGCTTTCTCTTTGCTTAAGCTCACATGTAGAAAGTTGTTGATGGGCAAAATTGATCACTCGTCAACTGGAATAGTGAATATGGTCTGGGGTTGTCAATTTAACCCAAGCCATTTGGAATAAACCACCTTGACGGGTTTAATGGCTCCATTAGCCAATCTAAGAATCCTTAAAAGAAATCTAATAAAAGAGAGAAATAACTAACTAATTACTAAACACTATATATATGTACACATGCTCTAATGTAACCGTAGTAATCAGATTTAAGCGTAAGATATACAAGTCTCGTTTATTTACATGACGGCAAGCCTAAGTTTTAATCGAAACTTCACTGAAAATGAGCTGTGAAAATGATTGTTTTAGGAAGCTAAGCACATAAAAATGTTTATGCTTTTTATTTTATAAATTTAAAAGAATCTGTAGTGAATTTAATGAAACATGAATATGTGGATAGTCAAAGATGAACCATACATTCATCAAGCTTATCTTATAAAACAACTTTAACTAAATAACACACATAATAACCTCGTCACTAATCGAATAAACTCTGATATTTTTTTTGTGTTGTATGAGCTCCTTCTTGTACCATTGTTAAGGGAAACCTATAACAATACTAGCACTTCTGTATCACATTCAAAGAAGTATTTGATATTGAGTAAATTAATAACAAGAGGGAAGACAACTAATTAAAATCGCGGTGATCTTAAGATAATCAATAATATTTAAGAACGAAAAGAAAACTCACCTCTGGGTATTCATATTATCCATCATTTAACATTAGAAATAATTCCATAATAATCAAATGATTGATTGATCACACATAAAAATGGAATAATAAATTATGGGCAACATATGACATTTAACATTATGGAAACACCATATGATTGACAAACCAGCTAAAATCAACCGCTATAACATTTTCATAATATAACAATAATAATGAAAGAATGTGAAATTGAAACAAGTAATTTCATGTCAGTCGCTAAATTAAAGATTTAATGACCAAACACCGGAATTGTCAAACTTCGTGGCAAGTAAACTTGAGTCGCTACACCCAGATATGTGTGGCAAGATTCTTAACTTCATCTAGCACTGACCCGGCGGAGAAAAACACAAACTCACTCTTAGAAACCGAATCCTAATGACTATCCTGAAACTCATCATCTCCTATTTAATTCATCAACAAAACGCCCCATGCCTTAAGTGCGATGCTTCTATTTCTACTTTAATGTAATTTCACAAGACTATCTAACACTATCTTTAATCATATATCAAAACCATTTCTATCTAAGCCATAACAGAAAGAGTATTTCCTAAAATGCTTTTAATCTAAACATCGAAATAAATCTAAATCTATCCATATTGTGAAAATAAAGAAATATTCTACTTACTCCCATCGGTACCCAAGCTTCCCTCCAATTTCATTGCAACCTTAGCTATCCTAACTAAGCGTAGTAGCCTAACTATCTAACAAAGCGTGAATTAATCCATCCCGAACCAAACAAAGTACATTCAAACTCTAAGGTATGTGCGTGATCGGAACCCAGCCTACTACATTGAAGAATAATAAGCAAAATCTAAACAAGTTAATTCCAAACTCTAAGTTAACATGCATGCAAATACTACAATAATGAAATGAACTAAATCTAAGACAGGGAAAAGCAGCGACTTGAACCTCGCTTTACGCCCAAACCTAAAAGGTACAAACAAAGGAAGAACTAAAAACTAGCTATATCATTCTACGCAACCACCGTGTATGCTTCACGTTCCATTTACTCAGAAAACTAACTCAAACTAGATGATAGTAAAGTAACATAACACAACAACAAATTGTATTCAGAAACGTGTATCATAACATAACATAACCCAACGCTTCTTAGGAGTGATCCTCCGGTTATATAGATTATCCTCTATAACAGTTTAAAGCAAAAAAAATACATTATCTTCAAACGATCCTATCCAAAATAACTCGAAATCAGTTAGAAAACAGTCTTCACATCTTCGACACGTAGTGTCGCGTGAATCATAAAGCCCGGCTTCATAATTGTGCTCTTCAATCATCATATGAGTGGGATGACTCCATCCTGCCATGTATTTCTCGCGACTGCCTCCCACTTTGGCCATAACGCTAATCTAACTTTGGCCATAACGCTAATTTAATCTTTAGCAGCTTCGCTGGTAACCTTACCTGGTACCAGTACTGCACCGGCACCCGCAACCTATTTTAAAATAGAAATATTCACCTTGTCACACAGTCAACATTAATTTAGTACAATCAAAATACAACTCTTGGAAACGTAGTAACACCCTTGAGCAACCCTATCAGTGGTAAAGAGATGTAAAGTATGTCATAACAAGGCCAAAAGGGAGTGGTACTGGGTTTGGAAATGGAGGTCTTTGTGATAATATATAGGCAAAAAACATGATCAAAACCGGAGACCAACATGTGTCTAAAGCTAAAGATGAATTACTTTCCCATATTCTTTTCTCAAAATCACATGGCCATATTGTGGTCCTAGAAAAATTGTTTTGGATAATAAACCTCAAATGAAAAAATTAATATATAAATAATAATAATTAACCATGTATTGTATTGATAAAAAAGACTAAAAGCTATTTAAATCAATGCAAAATCAATTATTGAAAGAATATATTCATATTCTTTGAATATATTATATGAAAATAAAGCCATTTTACTCACGGGACAAAAAGCCATTAAGCAACTTTGGAATTCCATATTCTTCTTTAAAAAATACTCGGCCCATTCTCCTCCCAAAGCTTCCATCCATCCATTACTCCATTATAAAAGAAATAAAAGTTTACAAAAGCAATAATATACAAAGAGAAATGATTAAAATCCTACTCTCCACCTCTTTAACTTTGGCCCGATCTTCTATATATTTATAAATGAATAAAATGTAAGACGAAGTCACTATTAATTTCAAGCACTGGAAATACCCTCCTAAAAGAGGACCCAAATATTTCTAAATCGCATTTGTTTGGTAAAATATCTTTATAAGGTGTAAATAATCCATTTGGTTCTCATTTTCAACCGCTTTTAAATTTCACTTCATGAAGCTCCAATCACTCAGAAAAGATCGTCTGTCTGATATTGACGCTTTTCCAAATTTTATCCTAAGGTTGCTCATAAAAGTATTTGTAGAAATCCAAAATTATTTTGGATCAATCATCTTTGAACGTATTTGGATAATAAAATCAAGCTACGATCAGATTCTCGTACTAAAATTTGATAATAGAACCCCATGAAACAAAAAGAAACCTAAATTAATAACCTAAAATTGTGAATAAAACAAAATCAAAAAAATAAAAAATGAATTTCAACTAACTATAACTTATAAACAAACGTTATTTATAATTTGTTTTGAAATATGATCTAGAAGCTTCAAGTTAATGGAGAATAAATATTAATTTTAGTTTTGCAAAATCAAACAAATGATAGATAATTTCTTTGATTATTATTACTTTGAAATGAGATGCAAAATGAAAATCGTAATTTAATTAATTAACATCACCAAATGATTTCAAGAAAGTTTTGACAAACCAACCAAAATATTATTGGATGGAAGCATTGAACACATTATTCAAAATAGTCAAACTTTGCTAATGAGCAAAATAATAAACACATAATCATAATTTAAACAAAAAGCAAACATTTGATAAAATTAACGCTTTTGTTTAAATTGATATATTTATGCTCGTTTCTAACTTTTAACATAAACTCTTGTAATGAATGTCTCATAATAAAGTGAATGTCTTAAGTTTGTCCCAAAGCAAAGCCAAGGAATGAAACCACTATTTGAAAAGGTTGATTATAATTATCAAGATTCTAAAAGGGCCCTTTAAATTTTGTAAAAATATAAGTGGAGATGTTGGGGCCCAACAAAACGATCTACCTTAATTGCGGAAACAGCTATCTCGATCCGTAAGATTTCATCTTAGGGAAGAAAATAATAAGACTTAAAAATGATTTAAGCTCCTTGAAATAAACTCACTCTGAGACCATATAGTATTAGGATAAGCTCACCGGTTACAACTAGGAGAATAGAATTTTCTTCCTTAAGATTATGACCTTAAAAATAATGCCTTTAATCAAAGAGTCAATGATGTTTATAAAAGAACTTCTATACAGTTGACAGAGCCACTGCTACAATGCCTCATAACCCTCATTGGATTTCATCTAACCCACTCAAATGATTTAATCCCATCCACAAGTTGTATCCATGTGATGTATATTTCCATAAAAGCTAATTTAAAACATATATACCGCTTACCCCTGCATCTGAATTGTTTCATTGCTGCTATGTCCGCCTAAAGACTCCTAACGGTTGTCTTTATCATAGGTGTACTTACCTGCCTAAAGGAAATTGCTCAAGACTTAACGTATTTACACACACTTCCCACATATAAGTTTCCAACCCCCATGCCACTTTTAAATAATAATACAACTATAGATTTCTTGATGACAAAGAGAGCTGGGTGATACTGGAGGTTAATTGCAATGCATGTAAATAGTTGACCATGTTATTTATTTTCTTCAAAAATGGAAGTTTTATCATGGTTTAGATTTTAGATTTCCCTTTAAGAAATCATCTAGAGAATGGGGAAGCACTTTGAAGTGATTCCTTAAGAATGGATTTACGGTTATTTTAAATATCATCGTAATTCTATAAGATTTAAACCATATCTCTGGGTAATACTCTAGCAAAGATAATTTGAGGACAAATGAGAGTGACAATTGACTTAAAATCAATTGTCTAAGCTATATCTTAATACTAGGACCTCTTGAACTATTTCAATTTGTTTGAAAACACAAGTAAGTCTTAAAATAAATGCTTCCTTCGGCAGCTCTTTCATCAGAAATATATTGATTCAAAAAGATAAGAAGAAAACTCTAATCTAAAATAATAAAAAAACAAAAAAATACCTAACAAACCAAATCAAATTTTATTAATGGACTAGTACACAAAATCAAAACAACAAAGAAAACTTTTCAGAAACAACTTTGGCCAAAGATAAACTTGTTTTCGTATCCACTATCATCTCACTGTAAAAATAAAGGAAGAATCCAACCTATAAATATCATGTGCAAGCAAGTTCTTTTCCCTCAAGATAGTGATGCATGAGATGCTACTTGACCAAGTACTATTATTAAAAAATAAAGAGACCAAAATAGAAAACCTTATTACACGAGCATTCCTACTTGTGGCACCTTGGGTCGTGGTTGAATTGATAGTTCAACTTCATTCATCTCTTTACTTTCCATTTAAAATTTTCATGATGATACCGCATTTGAAAGAAACATTCAATGAAAAGAAGAGAGAAAAAAGATTTAAAGTGGACTTCCTTGATAACATTAATATTATGGTTCTCTTGATGTGCCCTGCCAGGTTTATAACTACATTATTACAAAGAGAAAACCCAACAGAAATAAAACTAAAAAGAAAACCTACTCCTAAACATAATCTAACTACTAAACAAATCAAAAATACTAAGTGAAGCCATGCTTCCAATGTAGCCATCTGAGTAACTTAATCCTGGAATGGAAACAAGATCAAATATTACTAACAAGAATGGTAGTATAATCTAAAAATAACAAAAATATATCATAATTTCTTACCTTTATCATCATCATTTAAAACAAAGAAAGCATGACCTTACCATTCTTTGAAACTTCGACAGAAGGAATCCTCCAAACTATCCTCTCTAACTGCGATAAGCGAGTCATAATGGTATGGAAGAGTGTGGGTAAGTTTGGAAAACTTTGTCAATATTAAGGAATCAAGCCATAACCATCAATCGAAATGGCGCCCCACCCTCCTAACAATTCTCCAAGTGTTCATCAATTTCACATGAAATATCTAGTTATAGCGTAATGTTATGCTTACTTTCTAGATATTTAGGTAAAACAAAGAAAGCACAACTTTATCTTATTTATTATGAAGATTTTTTTGTATATGAATCTTCAAGCCAATCTAAGATCCCGTCATAAAAATTAGATGAAAACTAGGACTTTGATGAAATGGATATATTAATGGGGAACACATCATAAGAAGATTCAAGACATCAGCTAGATTATTGGTTTGAACGCTTCCCTTGGATGAGATTGATCATTTCAAAATGTAACTCATAAACATTAAAATCAACTAATCAGGGAATGAATATGCAATGTAGAATATTCGACATCCATAAGGATGAGTGCATTGTATTTTCAAAAATAAATCGTAAAATCATCTTGCAACATGTCATTTTTCCATTCGAAAGATGAAAGTGAAAGAGCATCAACCGGAATTTGATAAGTGTTAAGGTTTGAATTAGTTTCACCAAATTTTGGTATATCGAAAAGATTGGATTGTGGTGGCAAAGAGTAAGATACCGTGGTAAAGTATCAAATCCACCATAATCTAAGAAGAGATCTGGATATAAGAGTAGCAAACGTAATAAGAACATGAAAAATATCTTGATCTCGATATTTAACAATGGTATTCTCAGACATTCCTCTTCAAGCTCTTAAACTTTCTAATTGCTTTGGTGATAAATTCTTCAACATAATATGATCATCTACTTGCTCTTGTACTATAGATAATTCAAAACTTTCATGGAAAACCCCGACCTTTCATGTTGATAAGGTTTCCATTTTAGACGAGGGCTTCAAATTTCTCTTCCAATTGTAGACCTACATCTCTAATCAATTTCATTGAAATGTTAGAATGCTTAATATCAATTTCATCAATTTTAATTTTCATTCAATAACTCAATTTTAAGTACTGATTAGAGAAAGAGTTAAGAGAATGAGGACATTCACCTTGACCCAACATCAAATCTTCTTCCACGATGGCTGAGGACTGAAAATACACGATTCGCAGGGAAAACCAATTTTGAATGTCACCTCTAACATTTTCAATAGGTTTTACCTCCCTTGCTTGTTCAATATTTCTGATGGATTCCTCTCATCCTACAAGTGGAACACAATTTTTCCTTGCAATTGAGTGATAGTATATATAACCGCCCATCATCTCTGCATCTATCATGACCTGATGCAAGCATCATAGAGGAGACTTAATACAAATAACATGTCATCAAGATTAAATTTCATGTTAAATCACGATGGATTCTTGTCAAAGCCTTTGAAGATGAATCTCCATTGATTAACAAAGTCTAAAATTATTCACACAATTGATTGCATCAGATCAAAAGAATCTAAAAAATTCATCTACAAATTTGAAACCAATAAAAAAATGTATATGTTGGAAAGACTCAAACCAATGTTTAATCCCACACTTGAAAGTAAAAGCACGCAATCTGCACAAAACCTTTAAAACAGAAATATCATGCTTGATACATTTACACCAAAAATTGTTAATATAGTCTTGCGGCATACATTTCCCCACCATCAAGGTGAGTTTTGGATTGGCAGCGACATCAGATCATTGGGAATATTAGGTAATGAGAAGTGGAAAGCAAAGTTCCAACACGTTGATTTGGGGAGAGATGGAAAATTAAATAAATTCGAAAAAAAGACTCCTAAAAGGCTAGATTGTCAGTGTAGCCCTCCTTCTACTACTTGTTGATCTGGCTTAAATTGGATCGTCCACCCCTCAACCTTGAAGAGCAAGTCCGGTCCTGGTTATCTAAATAACCCAAGCCATTTTGTATAACTCGTTCTGACCTGCCTAATGGCTCCGTTAGACAATCTAATAATCCCAAAAGAAACGAATAAAGAGAGAAATAACCAACTTAATTACTAAACACTATATATATGTACATATGCTCTAATGTAACTCTAGTAGTTGTATTTAAACAAAATATATACAATTCTCGTTTATTTACATGATTACAAGATGCAAGTTTTAATCAAACCCTTACAAAAATTGAAAGACTTAGGAAGGGAGGATAAATAAAGCACATGTAAATATTTATTGTTTTTCTTTATAAATTTAAAGAATCTTGCAAAAGTTAATGAAACATGAACATGGATAGTCGTCGAACCATACATTCATTGTTTCCATTCAAAAAACAACTTAACTAAATAACACACACATAATAACCTCTTGCTAATCAACGAAACTAGTATTACCTTTCTGTGTTGTATGAGCTCCTCCATAATTGTATCAATACTAGTAATTTTAATATTATTCATGTTGTGCTATTTGATATTGGAGTAAATTAATAACAACAGAAGACAACTAATTAAAAATCACATGATCTTAAGATAATCAATATTTAAGAACTAAAGAAAACTCAATTCTGGGTATTCATATTATCCATCATTTAACATTAGAAATAAATTCCTTAATAATCAAATGATTGTATCGATCACACATAAAAAATGAATAAGAAATTATGGGTAGCATATGACATTTAACAGTATGGAAACACCATATGATTGATAAGCTAAAGTTAAAATCAACCATATAACATTTTCATAATATAACAATAATGAAAGAATGAAAGCTCTGGAATAAGTATCAAACAGGTCTAAAGCCAAAGATGAATTACTTCCCATATTCTCAAAATTACATGCCCATATTGTGGTCCCTCGAAGAATTGTTTTGGATAATAAACTCTTAAAGATTTGAATAATTAATATATAAATAATAATAATTAACCATGTACGATAAAAAGACTAGCAAAGTTTCATTTCAAATCAATGCATAATAAATTATTAAAGAATATGAAGATATTATACGAAAATAAAAACATTTTAATTTACATCTAATAAAAGCCATTAAGCAACTTTAATTACATATTCTTCTTTAAAAATACTCATTCATCCTCCCAAAGCTTCCACCAATCCAACGATTACTCCATTTGAAAAGAAAAAAGTTTACAAAAGCAATAATATACAAAAGAGAAAGGATTAAAATCCCTCCCTCCACCCTTGATCTCTTGGCTCCTCGATATATTTCTCATACATTTATAAAATGAATGAAGAGTCTAGGTGTCACCATTAATTTCCGCCACCTGAATTTGCCTCTAAAAGAGACCCAACAATCTCTCAAATCATGCATTTGTTTGGGAAAATCCCTTTGTGGAAGGTAACAATCCATTCTTTATTCTTGTATTTTCAACTGGCTTTAAATTCTACCTGCTTAGCCGCAATCACTCCCCGCAAAAGTGCGTCCCATCTCGACTCCAAATTCATCCCGCTGTCGTCTCATAAAATCATCTGGAGAACCAAAAATCATTTCGAATCAACCATCCTGAACTACCTTTGGATAATAAAAATCAAGCCATGATCAGATTCGCACCAAACATTTGATAACAGGAAACCCCGCGGAAAGTTCAAAAGAAACCAAATTAATAACCCAAAAATTGTGAATAAAACAAAATTCAAAAAAATAAAAAATGAATTTAAACTAACTATAACTTTTAAAACAAACATTATTTATAATTTTGATTTTAAATATGATCTAGCTTCAAGTTAATGGAGAAAAATGTTAATT
Organism: Picea sitchensis; assembly: GCA_010110895.2. Lineage (NCBI taxonomy): Eukaryota > Viridiplantae > Streptophyta > Pinopsida > Pinales > Pinaceae > Picea > Picea sitchensis. The sequence continues at coordinate 7,689 of SNQJ01S0183550.1, read as the reverse complement.
TTAGTTTTTTGCAAAATTAAACAAATGATAGATAATTCTTTGATTATTATTATTTTGAAATGAGATGTAAAATATATATATTTTTTAATTAATTAATATCACCAAATGATTTCAAGGAAAATGAGAAACCAACCAAGATATTATTTGGATGAAGTATTGAACACATTATTCAAAAATAGTCAGTCCTGGTAATGAGCCGTTGAATAAAACACATAATCATAATTTAAACAAAAGTAAAACATTTGATAAAATTAACGCTTTTGTTTAAATTAAGATTTCTAAACTCGTTTCTAAATTTTGACATACACCTTGTAATAAAATGACTCCATAATTAAAGTGAATTTATTAAGTTTGTCTCAAATCAAGTCATGGAATGGAACTATTTGAAAAGGTTGATTCTCGTAGCTCATTATAATTATCAAGATTCTAATAGGGGCCCTTTAAATTTTGTAAAATTTAAGTGGATTGTTAGCCCAACAAATGACAACTTATTGGGTGAAACAATTATCTTTGATCCGGTAAGATTTCATCTCAGGAAGAAAAAAAGACTTCTTAAAAAAAATGATTTTAGCTCCCTGAAATAAATTCACTGAGACCATATAGTATTAGGGATAAGCTCAATGTTATAAATCCGTGACAATAGGAATTTTCTTTGCGTAAGATTATGACTTCTAAAATAATGCCTTTTAATCAAAGAGTCACGATGTTTATAAAAGAACTTCAATAAAATTGACAAAGCCACTATTGCCAACAGGCATCCATAGCCTCGATATGGATGTCATTTAACCCACTCAAATGCTTTAATCCCATCCATTAGTTGTATCCATTACGGGATGTGATACCCACATAAAAGTTAATTTAAAACATATACCTACTACCTCTAGACCCGACATTGCTTCAAGGTTGTGCTAGTTCTGCTCGCATTCTCATCGGTTGTTCCTTGATCATGTGTGATTTCTACTCACGCTAACGAGTCGCTCATAGTACCTCGACAAGCTTCATAATATCAATCTCCCACAATTAAATGCTTCCAACCCTCTTATGCCACTTTTAAATAATAATACAATCATAGATCTCTTGATGACAAAGAGAGCGGGTAATACTAGAGGTTAATTGCAATGTAAATAGCTGACCATGTTATTTATTTTCTTCAAAAGATGGAAGTTTCATCATGGTTTAGAGATCTTTAGATTCCTTTAAGAAATCATCTAGATAATGGGAAGCACCCTAAAATGATTCCTTTAAGAATATGGATCTGGCTTAAAAGTTTAAAGATCATTGTAACTCTCAAAGATTTAAACCATATATCTTGTGTAATACTCTAGCAAAGATAATTTGAGGGAAAAATGAGAATGAAAATTGACTTAAAAATCAATTGTTCTGTGATATATTCATTTGTCTCTCTTTCAACTATTTCAATTCTTTGTTTCAAAACACAAGTATTAAAATAAATGCTCCTTCGACAATAGTTCTTTGATCAGAAATATATGGATTCAAAAAGAAAGATATGAGGAAACTCATTCAAAATAATAAAAACAAAAACACGCGAACAAACAAATCAAATCTTATTAATGGGATTCAAAATCAAGTACAATAAAAAATCAAAACAACAAAGAAAGTACCTCAGAAACAACTTTTAATAAAGAAAACTTGAGTTTTTGTATCCAATTCATCATCTCAATCGTAAAATAAAGGAAGAACTAAACTACATAGAAAACATCATGCGCAAGTTCTTTATGAAGATAGTGATGTAATGATGCTACTTTGACCTCAAGCATTATTATTAAAATAAAGAGACTAAAAATAGAAAAAACTGTATTAAGATGAGTGTAGTCCCATAATTTGTGGTACCTTTGGTCACTGAATCTAGAAGTTCAAATTTCACTTTATCTCTTTACTTTCCATTTAAAATTTTCATGATGATACCGCATTTTTGAAAATGTTTTCAACTAAAAGAAGAAAGAAAAGATTTAAAGTGGACTCCCTCGATAACATTCATATTATGGTTCCCTCTCTGATGTGCCCGCCAGGTTCATAACCGCATTATTACAAAGATAAAAATGAGAAATAAAACTAAAAAAAAATCTACTCCTAAACCTACTCGAACTACTAAACAAATAAAAAATTACTATGAAGTCATGCCTCCAATGTAGCCATTGGAGTAATCATCGTGCGAACTCAAGAATAGAAACAAGATCAAATATTATTAACAAGAATGGTAGTATATCGAAAAATAACAAAAAATATATCATACTTACCTTTATCATCATCATTTAAAACAAAGCAAGCATGACCTTACCATTCTTTGAAACTTTTTGATGTATGAATCCTCCAACCATTTTGGAATATGGTTGTGATATGAGTCATAATGGTATTTAAGAGTGGTAAACTTGAAAAACTTGTCAATATTATGGGACCTGTCATAACCATCAACCGAGGTCAAAGTGCCCCATCCTCCAACAATTTCCAAGTGTTCATCAATTTCCTCACATGAAATATCTAAGAGAATCATGTTATGCTTACTTCTAGATATTTAGGTAAAACAAAGCAATCACAACTTTATCTTTATTATGAAGATTTTTTGTATACTAATCTTCAAGCCAATCTAAGATCCCGTCATTACAGTACCAGGGATGCAAACCATGACTTTGACGAAATGGATATATCAATGGGAACACATCATAAGAGCATTCACATTACTCCGCTTAGATTTCATTATTTGAACGCTTCCCTTGGATGAGATTGATCAAGCTTCAAAATGTGAAGCATAAATTGATTAAAATCTCGAACTAATCAAGGAACAACATGCAGCTGTAGAATATTCGACTTCCATAAGGATGAGTTCATTTGTCTTCAAAAAATAAATTGTGTAATGTCATCTTGCAACATGTCATTTTTCCACTGGAGTGATGAAAGTGGAAAGAGCATCATATCCGACTTTATAAATGTTATGTTCAGAATTAGTTTCACCAAATCTTTGGCATACATCAAAAGATTGGATTGTGGTGGCAAAGAGTAAGATATCGCGGGTAAAGTATCAAATCCACCAATCTAAGAAGAGATCGAGATATAAATAGTGTGTTGAATCAGGAATAAGCACATGAAAATAATATCTTGAGCCATGATATTTAACAATGGTATTCTCAAGACATTCCTCTTCATTTTCCTTAAAACTTCACTCTGTTTTGGTGATAAATCCTTCAACATAATATGATCATCTAATTTGCTCCTCTTGTGCGATAGATAATTCAAAACTTCTGCTGGAAAACCCCGATCTTCATGTTGATAAGGTACCCATTTGTAGATGAGGGTTTAAGTTCTATTCTTCCAATTGTAGATCTTCATCTCTAATCAATTCCCATTGAATGTTAGAATGCTTTAAGATCTTTTTCATCACCTAAGTCTTTATTCAACAACCAAATTTATCACCGACAGAGAAAGAGTTAGAGGAATGAGGAAATTCACCTGGACCCAACATCAAATCTTCTTCCTAATGGCTGGTCGAGGGACTCGAAAATACAATGATCTCGTGAGGAAAACCACCCTGATTGTCATGATAAACATTTCGTATAGATTCTATCTCCCTTGTTTGTTCAACATTTTTTGATGGATCCCTCTCATCCCTTGAACACAATTCTTGCAATTGAGTGATAGTATTTATAACCGCTTCATCATTTTCGATCGACATGACTTGATGCAAGTATCATAGAGGAGATTTAATACAAATAACATGTCATCAAGATTAAATTTACAAGAACATGATGGATTCTTGTCAAAAAACATTTTGAAGATGAATCACCATTGATTAGGTAAGTATGGAATTCTTCACATAATTGATTGTGATCATAGATTTCAAAAGCATCTAAAATTCATCTACAAATTGAAACCAATCAAAAATGTGGATATCGGAAAGACTCAAACCAATGTTTAATCCTAATCGAAAGTAAAAGCAAACACCGGGTGACAAAACCTTTAAATCAAAAATATCTTGTTTGATGCATTTACACTAAAACTTGTTAATATGGTCTTCTGCAGATACATCCCCCCCACCAACAAAGGTGAGTTTGGACAAGCACCATACCGTATCGCTGGGGAATATTAGGTAATGAGAAGTGGAGCCATGTTCCAACACAGTGATTTGGGGAGCCAAGGAAAATTAATTAAATTCAATACAAAGACTCCTGTAAGGTTGGGATTGTGAGTTTCATCCCTTCTAGCCTACTTTGACGGGGAAATTTTATTGTCCATCAACTGAAGAGCGAGTCCCCGTCCGTGGTTGTCTAAATAACCCAAGACGCTTGGTGTAACTCGTTCTGACAGGTTTAATGGCTTCGCTAGCCAATCTAAGAATCCCAAAGAAACGAATAAAGAGAGAAATAACTAACTAATTACCAAACACACACTACAACATACGCTCCAATATAACCTTAGTAATTGCATTTTGGGCTAAAAATATACAAGTCTCGCTTTATTTACATGGACTACAAGATCAAGTTTCTTTAATCGAAGCTTATGAAAATTGATGTGAAAATGATTTCTTCTAGGAAGCAGATAAATAAAGTACATAAAAATATTTTCATTGTTTTTCTTTATAAATTTAAAGAATCTTTGCAAAAACGTTAATGAAACATGTTCATGGATAGTCAAAGCTGAACCAAACATTCATTGTTTCATTCATAAACAACTTAACCAAATAACACATAGCCAACCGTCACAATCTAATTTAAACCTGGTGTTTTTATCTTTTTGTGTTGTGGTTGAACTCCTGTAGGTAATCAAGGTTAAGGAAACCTATAACGCAAATGTCATTTACAGGCTCCAATACTTTCAAAGAAGTATTTGATATTGAGTAAATTAATAACAGTCAGAAGACAATCCAATTAAAAATGTGCATCTCAAAGATAATTCATTTAAATGAAAGAAAATTCACTGGGGTATTGATATCCATCATTTGGACAATAGAAATAAATTCTTGAAATAATAAACATTTGATTGATCACACATAAAAATGGAATAAGAAATGCCAAGGGTAGAATATGACATTTAACAAAGATAAACATCTATAAGGATTTCGATGCCAGCAAAAATCAACTGTTATAACATTTACATAATATAACAATAAAGAAAGAATGAAATTGAATAAGTATCAAACAGGTCTAAATCCAAAGATAAATTACTTCCCCATATTTCAAAATTACATTCATATTGTGGTCCTCTGAAGAATCGTTTGGGATAATAAAACTCTCAAAGACTGGTACCAATAAACAAATAAATAATTCAACCTGTACTCATAAAAGCATCAAAAGCTATTTAAATCAATGTATAATAAATTATTGAAAGAATATGAAGATATTATATGAAAATAAAACCATTTTACTTACAGACAAAAGCCATTAAGCAACTTGAAATTCCATATTATTCTTTTAAAATAATCACATTCTCCTAAAGATTCCATCCATCCATTACCCATTTGAAAAGAAATAAAAGTTTACAAAAGAAATAATATACAAAAAAGAGAAAGGATTTGCAATCCTCCTCTCCACCCCTTAATCCTTTACCTCATCTTTCTTAGTTATATTTAAGTAAAATGAATGAATCACCAAGGCTACTATAAATCTCCACACCAAATTTTACCCTAAAAGAGACCCAAAATATCTTCAAATCGCATTTTCTGGGAAATGTCTACCAGAAGGTAAATGGGTCTTTATTTTATTCTTGCCTCTTTCAACTGCTTTCTCCACCCTCACTTGGCTTAGCCCAAGAATCACCTTGAAATAGGTAATGATCTGAATGCCCTTAAAATTTAACATCCGTTGTTCTGGTAAAATTATTTGGAGAAATCTAAAATTATTTTGATCAATCATATTGAACGTATTTGGATAATAAATCAAGCCATGATCATATTCATACCAAATAAAACATGTGAAACAAAAAGAAAAAAAAAAAAAAAAAAAAAAAAAAAAAAAAAAAAAAAAAAAAAAAAAAAAAAAAAAAAAAAAAAATGAATTTAAATTAACTATAACTTATAAAACATTATTTATATTTTCCTATCAAATATAATCTTAAAATTCTAAAATCTTCAAGTTAATGGAGAAAAAAAAAATATTAAACCTAGTTTTTGCAAAAATCAAACAAATGATAGATACCCTTTGATTATTAATATTTTGAAACATGAGAATGAAAAAAATAATTTAATTAATTACCATCACCAAATGATTTCATGAAAAATAAGAAACCAAAACTCTCAAGATATTATTCTGGATGTAAAGTATTGAACACATTATTCAAAATATAGTCAAACTTGCTAATGAGCCAAAGAATAAACACATAATCATAATTTAAACAAAAGTAAACATTTGATAAAAATTAACTTTTTTGTTTAAATTGAGATTTTTATGCTCGTTTTTAACTTTTGACATATACTCTTGTAATAAATGACTCATACTAAAGTGAATGTCTTAAGTTTGTTTCAAAGCAAGCCAATGAATGGACCTATTTGAAAAGGTTGATTCTGTAGCTCATTATAATTATCAAGATTCTAATAGGGGCCCTTTAAATTTTGTAAAAATATAAGTGGAGTTGTTGGGGCCCAGCAAATTACGACTTACTGGGTGAAACAGTTATCTCTGATCTGGTAAGATTTCATCTTAGGAAGAAAATAATAAGACTTAAAAAATGATTTAAGCTCCCTGAAATAAATTCACTCTGAGACCATATAGTATTAGGATAAGCTCAATGTTATAACCAAACAATAGAATTTTCTTTGCAAAAGATTATGACCTAAAATAATGCCTTAATCAAAGAGTCACGATGTTTATAAAATAATTTCAATACCATTGACAGAGCCACAGATGCCAGCAGGCGTTCATATCCTCGACAGGAATGTCATTTAACCCACTCAAATGCTTTAATCCCATCCAATAGTTGTATCCACATGATGTATAATTCCATAAAAGTTAATTTAAAAACATATATACCTGCTACCTCTCTACCTGACATTGCTTCATTGCCAGCAGGCCTGTTCAGTACCTAGACGAAGTTGTCTTGGGATCATGTGTGCATTTACCCGCTGTCAGCGAGCCTGTTCAGTACCCCGACGGGTTTACACACACTTCCCACACATAAGTGCTTCCAACTCTCTTATGCCACTTTTAAATAATAATACAATCATATATTTCTTGATGAAAAAGAGAGTGGGGTGATACTGGAGGTTAATTGCAATACAGGTAAATAGTTGACCATGTTATTTATTTGCTTTCAAAGATGGAAGTTTTATCGTGGTTTAGAGATTTTAGATTTCCTTTAAGAAATCATCTAGAGAATGGGGAAGCACTTAAAAGTGATTCCTTAAGAATATGGACGTCGTAAGAAGCTTAAAGATCATCGTAATTCTCAAAGATTTAAGCCATATCTCTGGTGTAATACTCTAGCAAAGATAATTTGAGGACAAAATGAGAGTGACAATTGACTTAAAAATCAATTGTCTGAGCTATATCTTAATACTAGGACCTCTTTGAACTATTTCAATTTGCTTGAAAAACACAACTCTTAAAATAAATGATTCCTTCGACAACATTTCTTTGATCAGAAATATATTGATTCAAAAAGAAAGATAAGAGGAAAACTCATTCAAAATAATAAAAAAAAACAAAAACACGCAACAAACCAAATCAAATTTTATTAATGGGA
>SNQJ01S0183549.1:15933-34916 GCA_010110895.2 Picea sitchensis | reverse complement strand
TAAAGGGGGTAACAGTAGATATGGATGGAGTGTGTACTAAATCCCACTTCAAAGTAATAGAGATGGTGGATGGAAAAACACCTTACCCAACATTGCCTGGCTTGGATTGGGCGTTTGAAAATCTGGCCATAATCAAATTTAATATGAGGAAGATGATATTTGAGTCAAGATAATACAGATTCATTGTTCCATTAGACCCATCAAAAGGGGATAGGTTTGTAGAACCTACTTGATTAGACCTGGAGGAAATTAACCAGTTGTACAGAAAAACCACACGAGAATAATATTATGTGAATCCAACCACAGATGTGGTACACAGTTGGAGAAGCATCACCTCATGTGCGTCAGACTCAGATACGGGTTTAGAAAATTGGCAGCAAAGGTCACACAAAATCTCCACAAGAATAGATTGGGCAGTAACATGGGTAGGTATGAAGATAAGGGAACCTCCCAGCTTCCATGGGGTGAATGGATTAGAAACATTCTTAACACAATATGAAGATGAAGTGTTAGAAAATGGGAATCTCTTATCCCTAGATATAGCACTCAAGGAAACACCTGCAATATGGTGGGGTGCACAAAAATAAATAGTTAAGGACCAGTACCAATGTAAGTGGTTACTGTGCATCAGGTTTGGCGCAGAACAAGGAAGAAACCAAATGCAGAAATAAGATGGGAAGGGGGAACCAACAGAACGCTTGGAGACATGCAGAATTCCATGGAGGATGACACCATTGGAGGAATGGACTCATCATTTTGTTCACACATTAGAATGGATTCCAGAAAACTGGTATACATACCAGGAATTGCGTAGAGGAACTACGAAATGGACAATATTACAGTAGAACTTTACATTCTCTTTCTCATTTTAGCATGATAACCCCAACATAGACTCGGCACTTAAAAAAATCAGAGGGGTGATATTAATTAAAGAAACGAAAGTTGAACTCATGACAGAAGAACAACAACAAAATGGACAGACAATAAAATAACTAATGTCATGTTACCATGTGTAGGAAGAAGCACCAGATGAAGATGACCCGTGAAACATTTAGATTGCATAATTTGAAGGTGAAAGGGAAGTGGAAGGTCTACCTTTGGAATCAGAAGTATTTTATGTGTCGATCAAGGTGAAGAAAGTCAACATTGGGACAGTTGAGAATCCCAAAATGGCTAGCATTGGAGACTACTAGGATGAGAAAACAGTGGAAAGCATAATAGAGTTACTACATGAGTACAACGACATGTTCCGAACAACGTTCACAGAAATGAAAGGCTTAGTAGGAGAGATAGGTGAAATGAAGATACTTCTCATATCCGCAGAAAATTCGATCAGATAGAGACCATACAAACAAAACCCTATATATAAGCAAAATGTTAAAGCTGAAATTGATTGGATGTTGGAGGCCGGAATCATAGAACTTGTGGAGGAATATGAAAGGGTAAGCCCTATGGTAGTTCAAGATAAAAAGAAGGGAGGGATAAGGATATGTGTCGACCTGAGGAAGTTGAATGATGCATGCCTATATGACCCGTTCCCTACTCCTTTCACAGATGAGGTGTTGGAGAACGTAAGAGGACATGAAGCTTACTCATTCACCGATGGATTCTTCGACTACCATCAAATCAAGATAAATCCAAAAGACAAACAAAAGAACAATTTTTCCACAGAATGGGGATCCTACTAGTACACAGTCATGTCGTTTGGAATAAAGAATGCACCAACAATATTTTTTAGAGTAGTCATAGCTGCATTCAAAGAATTCATCCACCAGTTTCTAGAGGTATATCTGGATGATTGGACAGTCGATAGTCTATTGAAAGACTATGTAAAGGTGTTGAGGTTGATGTTAGAAATATGAAAGAAATGTTAGATATAGTTAAACATCAATAAGTGCATCTTCGGAACACCCTCTGGGATACTATTGGGCCATATAGTATGAAAACAAGGCTTGCTAGTAGATCCTGCCAAAATTGTTGTAATTGTTAATCTACTACCACCAAAATCAGTATGTCAGTTAAGAGAAACATTGGGAAACACAAAATATTGCAGGAAATTTATGAAAGGGTATGCGTAGATCACTACACCAATGGAAAAATTGTCGAGAAAAGACAACAAGTTTCAATTAAATGAGGACTGCAAGTGAGGATTGGACACCCTGAAAGAGAATATGGTAACCGCACCAATACTAGTATTCCCATATTGGGAAAATACATTCCATGTGCATGTATATGCATCAACCATAGAACTTGGAGCTATTCTAGCACAACCAGGAGCAGGAGAATTGGACCATCCTATAACATTTGCAAGCAAAACATTGTCAAAATCAGAGGAGAATTACAATACCACAGAGAGAGAGAAGGATTAGCTATGTTCTATTCACTTCATAGGTTCAGACATTACTTACTGGGAAAACATTTCAAGATGTTTACAGACCATTCAACTCTCAAATATCTCATCAACAAGCCAATGTTGGTGCGAAGAATTTTTAGATGGTTATTGTTGTTCCAGGAATTTGACTTTGAAGTGATAGTTAAACTATGGAAGTTGAATGCAAGACTTGATCACCTGTCGAGGATCACTAATGGGGAGGAACCTACGAATCTATAGGACAAATTTCCCAATGCACAGTTATTTTCATTCCAAATAGCTGATGAATATTTCATAGACATCATTCAATACTTGAGTACAAGGACTGTGCCACAAGAATTCAACACTGTGTAGAAGAAAATTCCAATAGTCAAGGTTGCAGACTATCAATTGATTGCAAGATACTTGTACAATATGAGTGTCAACAACATCTTGAGAAGATGTGTACTAGAACATGAAATACCTAGGATTTTAGTAGAATCCCATGAGGGAATTGCAGGAGGAAATTATGCAGGAAAATATATTGTGTAGAAGGTAGTGCATGCAGGAATATGGTGGTTGATTGTTCAAAGAGACTCAAAGGATTACTATCAAAGAAGTGATGTATGTCAAAGGGTTGGTAAAACAAATGGATAGGATGAGATTCCCCTGAAACCAAAAGTAACCTTGCAGGTATTCAACAAGTCGGAAATAGATTTTGTGGGAACAATTAACCCACCAGAAAAAAGATCAGGAGCAAGATACATTATTACTGTGAAAGAGTAGTTAACAATATGGGAAGAAGCAGTACCAGTAAAAGATTGCAACGCAGAGACCAAAACACACTTCTTATTTGAGCACGTGATCACTAGATTTGGATGCCCAAGGATTTTGATGGGTGACGAAGGTACTCACTTCATTAAAAACACTATTAAGGCAATGACTGAGGAGATTGAAATTTATCATCAAAAGAGTACACCATATCATCCTCAAGTAAATGGAACAATGGAAGCATGTAATAAGATCCTCTAAAATGCACCGGCAAAGATCTGCAATGTTAATAAGGATGATTGGGACTTGAATATGCCAACAGTACTATGGGAATAGAAGACCACATGTAAAAAATTAACAAGGAAGACACCCTTCAGATTGGTGTATGGACAAGAAGTAGTGGTTCCATTATAATTTTTTGTACCTAGTATGTGCGTAACAAAAATTACACACATGACAGAGCAAGGCACAATACAAGAAAGGCTAATTCAAGTGATGATCATGGAAGAAGATAAGATTCTAGCAGGATTTCACCAAGAAGTACATAAATCAAGGGACAAATCTTGGCATGATAGACATATCAAGAGGAAAAATTTCAAGGAGGGAGACCTAGTCTTGGTGTACTATAGTAAATCTCTTCAATATTGAGGAAAACTCAGAATGCATTGGTTGGGACCATATGAAGTAAATAATGTCACAGATGGGGGATTTGTACAATTGAAGGACTTGGGAGGAACAACACTCATAAGAATGATCAATGGGATTTTCCTGAAGCTATATAGGGACAATCAACCCCATAGCACTTAAGGCAAAAAAAAAATGGACTGCGCATAACAACAGAGGGGTTACTTTGCTAGACATCAAAAGACAACAACTAGAGAAAGGAGACATAGTGAGACAAAAATAAAACATCCACGTGCATTGGCCAAACAACATAATTCTCACTTGGAAACATTAGCGTGCCAAAGAAAGGACCAACAGTTAGAAACAAGCAAAAATTGTGGAAATGGAAGGTACAAAAAATAGGTGCCAACTAATGGTGTCTATCAAAATTTAATGTCAAGAATGATTGATGAGACATCGCATTAATCGTGCTAATTGGTAATGTCAATGGAATTTAATGGCAGGTACCCAAGAAGATCTAGCTCATTCAAAACACAACTTGGGTAACTTCTCCAAGAAGTTTCACACAATTCCTATATAAGTCAAGAATGCGTGTATTGGAAGGGTTACTAAGAAATTGAGAAAAGCACAAAGCAACAGAGTATACATAGCATAGAGAGAGTTTGCAAGAATGAGCTAAGCTCAGTGGAGACCAATGTTTTTTCCACCATGGCACCACCCAATCCAGGAGTGTTGAGCCAGGCCTACACACGACCTCGAAGAAACCTTAGAGCACTTCAAAAGACACAGAGGAAGCCAACAACAACCACCAAATATCATCGTCCAATATGGAACCATGGATCCCCACACTAGTGGTGGAGGAAACCGAACAAACAATAGTAATGGGCATGGATAATGATATGCCAGAAGTAGGTCAGAGCCAGTAGGTCAAGGATGCAAGAGATACTTCGCACCCTAAAAACCCTAAAGAATCCATGAGGGTTAATGGGATGGTCGCAAACTAGATAGAAGCGGTCACACCAGAAAGGTCACACAAAACAACGTCAGAGAAACAATAGGAGGGAATAGTAGAATATGTCATCGGATGGGTAGAGGTATATAAAGAGGAGATAATAATGGAACTTGGAACCTCAAGTAAACCACCACAGTGGAAGGGAAATAAACTAGTAGAATGATCATCGCGTAAGCAATATGCAACAACCATAGTCTTATCATGCATTTGGAAAGGTGTGTGTATTGCAGCTAACCTATTATGTTACGTGGAAACACTACAATACTCGGATCATGATGTGACGGACATGGAAAATTTTCTAGGGTTTGCAAATAAATTTTACCTAGATACCATGGGTATACGACCATTCAGTGAACCAATTGACCAATTGAAGTAGTGGAAAGCTAGAGTGGCCAACATCGGGATTCTAAGTCTATCAGAAATCCCACACTTTGGATGGGGTCATGACGTAAAAAATTGCGTCAACCAGCTGATGGAATTTACCCACGACAAATACCTATGGGTGGAGGAGCCTGTCTCAATAGACGTAGAGCACATTTCGTATATTATAGGGCTGTCATCCAGGGGAAAATACATGTGCAGTTCCTTGATGACAAAAGAAAGGAGAAGGAACTAGTCGAGGAAATGAAGAAGACGTATGGCACATAAAGAGGGTCATGCAAAATCATTGTTGGACCTCGACCAAGTTTTGATAAACCTTGGTCATGTTTGACCATTCTTGGGACTTCGACAGGCTGGTCGAATACGAAGCACCAAGTGAAGCAGAGATTGCAGGATCTCGCCCCCTTTTGTGGGCTTTCTAGGTTTAGAGTTTACGTAATGGGTATGGGATGTCGACCCATGGGTCTTACCCATGTTTATTCCCCTTTTGTAATGTATAAATAGATATCTAAGCGATGTAAGAAAGATATACCTAGTAGAATCAACTTAGTGCAAAGCTAGAGGCTTTCTGCATACTATGTGTTAATACTTGCAGAGATAAGTGCAAGTGATTGTAGGAAGCCTCTGTGAAGACTGTGTAAGAAGGCTTTGTGTTGTGACCTAGATCGGGGAAGGAGGATTTGGCTAGGTGCATGTAGATCTTTTGTCCTATGCGGAGTTGGTATTGTGGCTATGTGCATTGAGAGAAGATAATAAAGAGAAGAAGAGTTGGTGGACGTAGCCCCACGTTGGGGGTGAACCAAGTATATCCTGTGTTATGGTGATTTGTGATATGTTGTTCATGTGGTTGTGTATTTATTTTCTTAGTTCTTATTGATAGGAATGAATGCTATATCTGATCTATTTCTATATGATAAGTGCTTATATGTGCTAGATCTTGTCAAATACTGCATTGTTCTGTAACTAAGGTTTCACCTGCGATGTGAATAAGGGTTAAATACTAATGGATGTTAATTACTAAGTGCTATGTTAAAGCATTGTGATCACAGATCTGTGTCCCAGCTAGGTTGTAGACACTTGAGACCTGCAACCCCCCTTGGCTCTACCTTGGGTGAGACTTCAACTGCTTCACCGGTGTTGCCGAAAGGGCCGATATTTAGGTTTTTTTTGGTGCATTGTTGAAGCATTGAACCCTGGGTCTACCCCTATGTGCCAACAAATGGTTCCATTGTCTGTACCTGAAACCATGATTGCTAGGAACTAAGGAAAAGAGAAAGCTATGTGCGTAGATCTGTTATTGTAATTCGCAGTACTCTACTTGACTTGTGAAGCTTTGTGATAAGAAGAGAAGTCCGATATGACAAAAAGAGGTAATATCTTAAATATTTGTGATCTGATAAAGGTAATATAAGTGGGAATTTTTGTTTCAAAATAATGGATCTAGGTATAATTGATAGATTTTGTCCTAGTCTAAAAAATAGGGCACAACTAGAAGAAAGAAGATATGATATGAATCGATCTAATAAAAATAGTGAAATATATGTTATCCCTATGCATAGAAAGAATTTGTGGACTAACAAGTGGATGTAGGATGCTAGAAAGAATTTTTTGCAGGTCCATCACTGTGACCCTAGTGTGCAGTACAAGAAAGGTTGAGGATCGTTTAAGAGAAAGAGAGGATTGACATAATGTTATAATTGTAGGAGATCGGGACATATTTCTAAGGAATTCCCTGGTAGAAATCCTATTTTCCTTTGTTGTAAATCTATTGGACATGACGTTTTAAATTTCCTTATAATGATTGCTAAATTTGAAAACATGAACATAAGACAAGAAAACCATGAGGAAGGTCAAGAGACTAAGAATATGCTAACGAACCAGAAAGAATCAGAGGATATATTATTGTCGATGAAAGAAATATTAAATGATCACAGAGACATCAGTTTATCATAGATTTTAAAAGAGAAAGAGTGGATAGAAACAAGAATATGAGACTTCGACATAGACTGTGTATTGGATGCAGAAACACAAGCGAACATTATGACAGAAAGTACTTGGGAAATCTTAGGAAATCCTGTTATGATTCCTTCATTGGGAGGAATAGGATTGTTTAAAGGAAAGTTGATAACCCTATGTGGAAGACTTTCCCATGTACCTATCATTGCTAATGGAACACTTACAGTAGAATAATTTGAGTTCATTAAGTTTGCTGAGAACAATTCTCCCTTTGCACTTTTTTTAAGAAAGACTTTGATCGAGAGAGGTTATATCCGAAGGAGAGAAGAAGAGGAAGCTATAGAACATAACAAGAAAGAATTAAGGAATTTCATGGCTAAGAGAATATCGTTCTTAATAGAAGAACAAGAGGACAATTCAAAGCAACTGAGGGCCAGAGACTTAGCTATTGAAGTTGAAAGAACAAAAGAAGGCTTAAAGAACCTATCCATGTAGGAGAGTAGAGAACCTACTCCAGAAACAGTAAGAGAAGAAGTAGTATCCTCGAACCTTATGAAATATCCTCAACAGTGTGAAGTTACTATGCTAAGAAAAGATAATAAAAATAATTGAAAGAGGAATCCAGAGACGCAGATCACAGGAAGGAAAGCTATAAAGATCAGTAAGAAGAAAGAAAAGCTAGAAAAAGTGCAGGAGGTTCAAGAGAGGAATGCAGAAGGTAGACTTTCATAACTTGAACCTCGTCGAAATAGAAAAACAACACCAACTGGCACTTCTCCACGGTGAAGCAATATGACTATTGGAGGCATCCCAACCATTAGAATGACGCTCCAGAATGGCTAGAAATGCAGTTGTTGTCGAAACGTTCTCCATTGGACCATTGGCACCGTATCATAATGGATGGAATTGTATTGACTGAGGGATTCCTTCCCATTAGAGGAGTATGTTATGATGTTATCTATTTATCCCATCAAATGTTTCACCGAGGACACTTTCACAAATTGTGATTATCTGAGCCCATAGAGAACTAATCACTTTCAAGCAATGCTTATTGTAACCTCACCATTCGTTCTACTACCTTGATTGTTTGTTCACCGACCTAAGATATCTAATCTTGAGCATGTATGTCGGGCGACCTTAGAGCAGTAGAGAAATCTGTCAAAGAAATCCTCATAGACCTCATGCTTAAGAAGGTCCTGTCCATAGGAGTATAGGCCTCATAAACAAGAGGAGTGCAAGCATCCCCATCAACTGTACGTCGATCTGGGCCCTCCCAAACTATGATAGAGAAGAGAATCAAACATAATTATGACTTGGAAAAAGTGAAGCTCATCCCATTCCTGCCCAACTATATCTCGCCTCTTGCTGGCGTGGTTAGTCATGATAGCGTCCCGAGGGACTTCAACTACATGATGATTATTGCGTACCTCCCAAAGGGGATACACACAGTTGGATTGTAGTTAGGATAGATTATGATTCTAAATATCAGTGAATTCAACTTAGGATACCGAAATAACTATGGCATGCTCGCACCTCACAAGTAATTTTCCAAAACAACAGGGAAGAAGTTGAAGATAATCCCCCAACCATGGACTATGGACATTACAATATCAAGCATCCTCAATATGATGAAGATACCACACTTCGGTAGACATCAGGAGGTTAATACATGCATTAAACTCCTCTTGTCATGCTACGATGGTGGTTACCTATGGTTGGATCAATGCATCACAGTAGATCCGGCATTGATCCATCATATCACCAAAATGAGCATGCAAGGATCCGACCCTCAAGATTTTTACCCAGGGAAGGATACAGATCGTGCCTTGGCGCAACACATAAAAGAAACTTATGACAATGTAGAGAAAGGGAAATGGGGCTACAATGTAGCCTCCATCGAGAATGGCACAGTGCGCCTAGCCTACTAATTGATCACTGGTAAGCTCATCAGGAAGAACAGTCCAATGTAGGTCATGGGGTTCGTCGTCGACCTCGCAGGGAAATGGGTCAAAGGGATGAAAATGAACTGAGAGAGCTACCTCGTCAACTAGTTGGAGCAAGATTTATGTGAAGCATGGGACCAGGGATACGATTTTCATTTTGGTTGGTTGTTGATTCTCATTGCCTTCATTGCTTGGGAGATGGCGAAAGGAGAGACCTTCTCTGAAATTGAGTTGTTTGATCCACTAGATGCGAAGTTCACTAATGCTATGGTGTTCGAGCAACATGACGAAGCAATGGAATTCAAACATGGTTTTCCATACATATTATTTACAACTGAAGAGGGCTATTGAATCCTTCCCTTGCATGACGTTGAATACTCTGCGCAGGTTCAGGCCACTTGCAAAGTTTCACATAGAAAGGCACTTCATCTATATCACTGTGTGTCGATATGAACACAAATAAGAGCCCCAGTCCTATTACAAACTCACAGGGGAGGACATGGAAGAAATAACAAAGGAATGGCCTACAGAGTTCCTTGTACCATTTGACCAGGTAGAAATCTCCGACCTCGACATCATTGGAAGCCCTATGGTCACTCGCGAAGAATATGATGCACCCAACAAAAACAGGAAGAAAAATAAGGAAGAGGTATAGGGATTGAGCAGTGCATCAAAGGAAACTACATCAGATTCACCTGAAAGAGGAGGAGTTGACGAAGTATACAAATAAGAGGACGAAGGGAAAGAAAACAAACAGGAACATGGTGAAGTGACACCGTCTAAGGATCCCATCATGGAGGCTGAGACATCCATGAAAAGAAAGGGCTCCCCGAAGAAACCTTCATCATGAAAGAAATCAAAATCCAATAAACCTCCATTTCAGACTGTGCTCAGGGTGGATGATATTGACCTCATCATCGTCATTGTATCAGATACCTCAGAGGAAATTTTGCAGCGAAGTGAAGCCAAACAGGAGACGATGTTTCAAAGGATCGAGGCAAAGCTCAAAGGGGTACAACAAGATCTTTATTCGAGTTGTGGAGTTTCTACTGCACCGTTATCAGCAGGGGACATACAAGTAGGAGATGAGCCTGCTCAGCTACATAGATTAAGAGGCTCAACCGAGGCTCACCTTTTTTGGGTCTAGGAGGAGAAGGAGAAGGCCACATAGGCATTCAATCAAGAAAAAGAAGAATCCCTAGAGTAATGCCAAGTTGCGTAGCAAGAGAAATATGAACTCCAGTCGAAGTTTGGAGAGGATAAAGTGGAGATCCAGAAGGAAAAAGAACAACTTCTCACAGAGCAGATGGGAGTCAAGGAGGTACTCACCAGAGAACTTAGCTCTATGTTGAGCCTCACATAGATAGAAGAAGACACAGTGGAGAGTCAAGTGGAGAAGTTTGTTGAAGCTATTCATCATCTTCAAGCAAGAGTGGACGAATTGGAACTGCAATCCATGCCAAGCACTCTGCAAGAAGTGCGATATGAGAGGGATAAACCTGTTCGAAGCGCAGTCGAGAGAATCAAGGAATTGGCCTTAGAATGAAAGAAATTAATAAGTCAAAGTGCACAGACCTATGAGCATCTTCCAGAGGACCCAGAACTAAGGACATTAGAGTCACAACTCCAGGAGGAAAATAAACAAGCAGCGAAATTACAAGCATAGTTGAAGCCATTGTTAGTAGTCGAGAGGATGAAAAATTCCTAGGAACAATGCACCATTCAACAATAGTTCCATTTCATCTAGAGTAAAGTCATGGAAGTGACTCAAAGGCTACAGCCAGTGTAGGATGAAGCCTGCACACTTTTTGAGAAGATTGAGGGACAAGGTGCACAACTAGAACAAGTAGTCACCATGGTGGAACAACGATTGGAAAGATTGGTGACTGAGAAAGTTATTCAAGAGTTCACCAAGAAGTAGGCTCTGGTGAAGCAGCAAGTCGAAGAAGCTCGAGCCAATATCGAGGCCTTCGAAGCAGAGTTTCCTAGATCATAGTGGCACGGGATGAGTCACAGGTGAGTGTTGAGGGCCTGTTGGCCCTTGGCCAAGTTTTGAAGAGCCTTGCTCATGTTTGACCATTTTTGGGACTTCGACAGGCTAGTCAAAGACGAAGCACCAAGCGAAGCAGAAATCATAGGATCTCACCCCCTTCTGTGGAATTTTTGGGTTTAGAGTTTATGTAACAGGTATGGGATGTCGGCCCATGGGTATTACCAATGTTTAGTCTCCTTTTGTAATGTATAAATAGATATCTAGGCGATGTAATAAAGAGAGACCTAGTAGAATTGACTTAGTGCAAAGCTAGAGGCTTTGTGCATACTATGTGTTAATACTTGCAAAGCTAAGTGAAAGTGATTATAAGAATATTGTGTGTAGACTATGTAAGAAGGCTTTGTGCTGTGACCTAGCTCGGGGAAGAAGGATCTAGTGAGTTGCACGTAGATCTCCTGTCCTATGCAGAGTTGGTATTGTGGCTTTGTGCATTGAGAGAAGATAATAAAGAGAAGAAGAATTGGTGGACATAGCCCCACACTGGGCATGAACCACGTATATCCTTTGTTATGGTGCTTTGTGCTATGTTGTTCATGTGGTTGTGTATTTATTTTCTTAGTTCTTAGTTTGGATGAATGTTTAATGCTTAGTGATAGGAATGAATGCTCGATTTGATCTGTTTCTATATGCTAAGTTCTTAGATGTGCTAGATCTTGTCAAATAATATGTTGTTCTGTAACTAAGGTTTTACCTACGATGTGAATAAGGGCTAAAGACTTATGAATTTTAACTGCTAAGTTCTCTGTTAAAGCATTGTGATGATAGATCTGTGTCCCAGCTAGGTTGTAGACACTTGAGTCCTCCAACCCCCCCTACCTCTACCCCGGGTGAGACTTCATATGCTTCATAGGTTTTTTCGAAAGGGTCGATATTTAGGGTTTTGTTGGTGCATTTTTGAAGCAATGAACCATGGGTCTGCCCCTGTGTGCCAAAAATCATCATCAAGCAGATTAATGACATAGCAACAAGGTTGGTCACTAAACTCATGGCGTGCAAGTTTCTCAGGAAGTGCCATGAGGAATTCCTTGTCGGGGTCATCGTAGTTGTAGCACAGTGTGCAAAGGACACTATACTTAGCTGGCCCCCGTACTTGTTAAATATTTTCCTGGAAGACTACAAGGATGCATAAGACCTAGGGAAAAAATTTCACTACTCTTGGCTACTCATCCTAATCGCCTTGGTTAGATGGAGGGAGCCTAAATATATATAATTTTGTGAGTGATCCGCTCATTGTCGTGGAACACAATACCTATCATTGGGGAGCATTTCGGACCCCAAAAACTAAAGTGAAAATGTAGGCATGTTCGCAGGGTGTTGCAACGACCTGCAGGAAATAATTGCCAACACTTGGTGGGTTATGCCTGAACTAGTCACGTAATATCAGGGTATATCCAACTTTAAAGTGACCAGGCATGCCATATGGATACATGCATGAAAGGATCCTGAGAATGAATGGCTACAACTGTGGTATTGCGTCAAGGAAGTGGACGTAGAAATGGCCATCAAGGATTGACAAGCTGACTGGAGAGTTCCATTTATGAATCAAGAGATGTCCACAGATAAGGAGGTTGATGCAAGGTAAGAACAAACACCTGCAGGAGATAAAAAGATGCCCAAAAATCCAAATCCAGGTCAAAATATGGTGCACCCAAGCGGGGAAGAAGAAAAACACCCAGGCGGTGCAAGTACATGAAAAAGAGACTAAGACAACACATGGGACCAGATCAAGTGCTAATCAACAAGAAAAAGGCCAGACTAAGAGGATGATAATACAAAACAAGGGTGCATGCAAGAAATATAAGGAACATAAAACTCCACTGGAATATACAATCATAGAGGACAATGTGGAACTTATAGCCAAAATGGTCTAGGACTGAACAACGGAGGATTTTGATAAAGCCCAATGCTAAAGCAACATGATTCAGGATGTGCTGGTAGACATGAAGTAGCGCCCAGAATAGATCAAAGAGATGCAAAGGGTGGGCATAGGAATATATTCAGTCTCTGCACCATGAGAAGAAAGAGCCAAGGTTGTCTCTAATGAGTAGGATATGATCTAGACGATAGCACAACTAATCTTGAATTTTCACATTACACCCAACATGTTGCACATGGATGAAATTGTGGGCCTAAAACCCTTGAAATATCTGGCACAAATACAGTTGGCAATGGGGAGGATACCAACCAAGGAATTATATAAACTGCAAGTCAGCGTCGTGCAAGAGGTACAGCCTTGTGCATGCACAGATGCAACAAACGAAGGACAATAGAGAATAGTTGGAGTTGGTGCTCGATCAAGTCAAGCTAGAGACAAAAGACAAGAAATATCGCATTGATAATCTCTAATAGTGATTGGTTGTATCATATGATAGAATTCCAAAGAATGCACAAATGGAAGAGCCCATGATGACACAGAAAACTGATCAAATTGTACAAACAATCGATCAATAAAAGCAGGAGATCAAGAACCTCTGGGAACAACTCATCCCTACCACTCGCCCAGAGCTTAAGGAGAAGGAAGCAGGAAGAAAAAAGGCAGGTGGAGGAAATGTAATGACAAGTCAACACATTTTTCGACTTGTTTGATAGAGCAGAACAATTATGGATAAAGTTGGAGGAGGATCAACAGGGCCAGCAATGGGACCAGGAGGAGGAAATGATAAGTGTAGCTAACCCATATTTAGGAGCGGAACAAACTAATTGTAGAATGAATACCATAAACACAGAGATAGGAAGAATAACACAAATATTCAGTGAAAAATATCTTCTATTAAATATTGAAATCGGTTGAAACTATAAAACTGCAAAATTGAAACTTGCTCGAATGGTGGTAGCTATCTCTAAGAAGAGATGTGGCTGCTACATGCATTTGTTTGAGAAGAATGGATTACAATGAATATCCATAGGCCATTTTAATATTAATCATGAATTCCAAAACCCTAGACATCCAAAAATGTAACCATAGAAGGTGAAACGCCAAAATTCATGTGGGCCCTATGGGTAAGTTGGTGTAATTTGGTACCTCAACTTCCCAGGATCATAAATTTTTCATATGACCTTCATTTTAGGCATGTGATAGCCTGTTGGAAAGGTATTTCAGAGAACTACACATTACACCATCATTCTTTGGCTTCGTCTATAGTAAAATTGTGGCAAGCCAAAAAAAAATGTTTAGGGCCTCAAAACAACCCTGAAAGTACAACAAGATGTGATGACATGAAAACATACAAAATAGGCCAGTTGGATTAGGCGAGAGGCCACCCGTATCCACCTGGAGAATTTTTAAAGCTATAGACAACCCCAGAAGTGTCCAACTCACAATTATAAAGTAGTATAGAAAGACGTGTTGAACAAAAAGAGACTTGAGGATCCAATTGTAATAGGTGGGTGGCCACTAATATCCATCTATATCAATCCTCCCCCCCTAGGAAGCAATGGTATCCATTGTGTTGAGTTCCCCCATGAGGTGAGGAAATTTTTATATTTTGTCCCGGGTGAACCACTTGCCTTGGTGGAGGAGTTGCCCTGCCTTGACAACCTTATAAAGTTGGATTTGATGTTGGCTAGTGCCCTTGACCTGTGTGTCCACTATGTGTTTGGTGGATGCTTGTTCCATGTGGTCAGGGTTGAGATCTATTGGTGTCAGTTGTTCAGAGATCTCATAGGTGTCCAATAATGGTGGAAAATATGGCTGAAGGAGGTTCATATTGAATATTGGATGCATACCAAGGAAGGGTGGAGTTTTGAGCTCAAAAGAATTGCTACCCACATCCTTGGTGATAGTGTAAGGCCCATAATGAAGTGGTTGAAGCTTTTGATGGGTCCTGGTGAGACGCTCCTTCTAAAAATATAACCAAAGTTTATAACCAACCTAAAATTGGTGTGGTACCCTGTATTTTTCATGGCACAACTTGTACTTAGCATTGGATTTTTGCAAAATCTCTTCTTCCTGTTGGCCGATGTGTTGAATTCACTCAATGAATCTGGTGGCTTTGTCGACCGCATACTTATCAGGGAAAGAGTCTATTTGTGCGGTGGAAAGAGGAAGTGAAACATCAATGGGTCCCAAGGGTTGGAATCCTAGACCCACCTGAAATGGGATATGACCAATGGAACTATGGAGAGCCCTATTGTAACTGTGTTGGACATATGAGAGACTCTCATCCCATGTACGAGGATGCTTAGAATTGTACATGTGCAGGATGTGCACAGTGATCAGATTGACGACCTAAGTTTGGCCATTGGTTTGGGGGTGGAAAGAATTGGATTTTGTGATCTTGGTGTCCAAATGATACCAGAGACGCGACCAAAAGGTGATGAGGAACATGATGTCTTCGTCGGATATGATGGTGTGTGGTATCCCAAAGTGAACCCAAGCTCATTCAAAGAAGCAATTGGTGGTATTGGTCATTGTGAAAATCTTCTTCTAGGCTGTGAGGATGTCCATCTTCGAAAACCGATTAACAGCCACAAACACATAGTTATTTCCATGTGGAAAACTAGACATGTAATCCATGGAGATGGACTCCCATGACTTCTCAAGAATAGGAAGAGGGGTGTATAAGCCTTGCTTCTTGACGGTCATCTTGGAAATTGTGCAAGAAGTGTAAGATATGATATACTTGATGACTTCCAGTCGAATTTTTGGCCAATAAAAAACTTTTATGAAGGACGACCACAATATTATCTATGCCAAATTGTCCTGCCACCCGACTGTAGTGGGATTCCCAAATCAGATTTGCACGCTTTCTTGTAGGAACACAGAGATGGCCCAAGTGGCATAAAATTCTATCCTGAATGTGAAAATAAGTGACAGTGGCACCTATACCCAAGAGTTGATATGCGGTGGCGAAGTCCGGATCTTGCTGGTAAAGTTGGGGCCACTCCAATGTTTCATGTCCACAAGAATGGAGCACAGTGGTAAGTTCATCCACAAGACGTCGACTGAGGTATTCAGTGACATGATTGGAGATACTTGTCTTATACTTGATGTTGAGATGGAACTGTTGTAGGTAGGTGGACCACTTCTGATGGTGGTCATTCTGCAATTTCCCTTGTGTCTGTATGAACTACAGAGGCTTATGATCAATGTGTATGATCGTCTCTGTCCCCATAATGTAATGTTTCCATTGGCGCCAAGTTTGTACAATGGAATACATTTCCTTGTAATAGTTTGGGTATTTAAGGACAATATTGGAGAGTGTCTCACTATGGTATGCCACTAGATTCCCATGTTGAGTGAGAACCATGCCCAATACATAGTCATATGCATCAATCTCAATCTTGAATGGTTGTTGTAGATCAAGAAAGGAGAGTATTGGAGCTGAGCACAAACAATGTTTCAGATATTTGAATGTTTGTTGCTTCTTCTTCCCTCACATGAACTTGTCCCTACCACCTCCCTTGGTCAACTAGCTGAGGGCCTAGGAAATATGAGAGAATCCCAACATGAACCATCAGTAAAAAATGGTGAGTTCTAAGAAGCTCTGAAGCTTGGTCAGTGTGGTCGGGGTTGGCTAGTCATAGATGACTTGAATCTTAGCTGGATCAGCATGTACCCCATGCTCATAAAAAATGTACCCTAGGTATTGGACTCTGTTCATGCCAAAAGAACATTTTTTCAAGTTCGAATAAAGGTTGTGCTACCATAGGGTGCTCAAAACCTGTTGAATATTTCACATGTGCTCCTCCCATGTTCTGTTGAATATGAGAATTTCATCCAAATATACTACCACAAAGGGGTTGGTGAAGGGTATCAATACATCATCCATCAACCTCATGAAAGTGGTTGGTGCATTTGTTAATCCAAAGGGCATGAATATTTATTTGTAGAGACCTTCCTTATACTTGAAGGTTGTCTTCCAGACATCTGTTGGTTTGATGGGAACCTGGTGGTATCCAAACTTCACGTCAATCTTGCTGAAGAAATTTTCCCCCTTGAGTTGGTCAAGAAGGTCATCAATACTGGGAATGGGATAATGATTCTTGACTATGATTTTGTTTAAGGATATGTAATCAATGCAGAGTTGCCAAGTCCCATCCTTCCTGTTGGAGCCGCCCTTGGTTTTCACCTCACTCAATTTTCAATTTTTGATACTTGAGACCTAAAGTTGCTTTTCTTCTTTTTCCGAAATCATAAAGCTCTGAAATCTTGTCCCATGAATAAAAATGCTTTGTCACTTTCAAAAAAGGTCCATTTTTCACAAGTATGTCTGTTCTTTTGGTTTTATTTTGGGGTCTCGCAAGTCAGACACTTTAATTTTTGGATTCACAAGTCCCGAGCCGCAAAACTGCGAACTCGATTTCAAGTTTTGCCCAAGGCATTAACTAGGGTGAAACCTTTAACCCATTATTAGACGTCGTCGGGGTTTTGCGCCTCGGCATGCGTCAAACCCAAGTTTTTCTTCTTACAGCCCCGATAGCCGAGAACCCGATAACCCTGTAATAAACTTGGTCATAAGTTAAAGATTAAAAAACTAACCATGGTTAAATTTAGTTCTCGGCGCTTCGCCACACGGTACTTTCTGTCATAAAGATAAGGCACCTAAAACCCTGACTCACGAGGTTGCGAGATGATTATAGCAAGATTAATTAATAGCCTAATCTAAGATTTCCTTCCCGTAATTTGGGCCTTAATTATCGTCACATCGCGATGTCGCGATATCGCGACTCAGCATATCATTTTCCCAAAATTCTGTATCCAAAGTTCCGAGTCGCGATATGGCAAATAAATTAATTATATAATAAAAAATGCACCAAATCATGGTTACGGTTAATTAACCTAAAATCGGCACTCGCAGTCTCGCGAGTCGAAGAGTCAAAATGTAAAAAGGAAATTCACGATGCAGCGAAAACCGAGAAAATTATTTAAGTCGTTAAGATTTGTAATTTCAATTTAAACGAGATACCTCCCGCGCATCGAGGTTGGCACACTTCACGAGGTATTTACTTGCTCTCCATAACCCGATTGCTTGTCAAGCCACCGAACATTGATGACATTAATGAAGAATTAGGGTAAATCCACGAATAAATAAGATCAGATTTATACAATAAATTTGGTTTTATTTGTGATTTGACAGACTTATTTCAAAGGTACAGGATTTTCAAATATATACTAGAGTTTCGTTCTATTTTAAACATTTCTCATAAATGCACAGAGCTCACCTTTCTCCGAGGGAACTCATTTCCGCATGTATACACAGGTCTATTGCAGAAGAGCGAAAAAGCAAGCGTCAGCCATGGCTCCAAGGAGAGCAGCGAAAGCGAGTGTCGAGGTTGCAGCGCAAGGTCCAGACAACGTCTCAGATACTTCACCTCGGACTGGCGGCTCAATACCCACCTGGTCATTTATTTCAGACATTCTGCAATCCGAGTTGGTAAACTATTCAGACTCAGATGACGATGACAATGATATTGTAAAGGACGACCTAAACACTAAGTATAAGACAATTGTTCAATCGGGAATTCATCTGGTTACAACCAGACCTTGGTTTCTCCCATACTACGACATGATCCGATGGGCATTGGATCACATCGACCTGCCCACCAGAACTATCCTAAATGACCGACGGACCATGGTCGGGACTTCCAGACCAGAGCATATCCAATCTATGTATAAGCTCCCAGCGACTTCTGAATATATATATGGCAATGAATTCCTGGAGGAATTCAAAAAGAAAGAGTGCGAAGAATATGATAAAACCATGCCTAGTTTGATAAAAGATTGGGTTTCGCGCTCCGCGACATTCAGAGCGAATGACAAGGGCGTGTATTCAATTTCTTCGCTGGAGCCACAGTATATGTATGTGGCAATGATGACATGCCGAATTTTCGGATGGGAGGACACCGCACATTTTTACATCCAGTGGGTACCTCTCATCTTTCGGGTAGCAG
>SNQJ01S0183549.1:0-11687 GCA_010110895.2 Picea sitchensis | reverse complement strand
GCCACATAATTGACATGCGGCGGGGGTGATACTGTCTGCATATAAGAACCACTTAGGGAGGTAACCCAGTCAGGGCCGATGAATGAAAGTTGATCAATAGTCACAATTCTTCCATCGTGAGGGAAAGATATCACACAGAAAAGGGTCGATACAAGAGCTTTCAGAGCATAGACATAATCCGGCCCAAGGAGTAAAGAGAAAGCCAAGGGGTCTCGAACTACCATGACATCGATAAATATAGTTTTCCCTCCCAAAGTTACAAGAAACTGAGGAAGGATCCCTAAAGGTTGACTAGTTCTTCTGTTAAAAGCTAACAAATTATGGGTTCGATCCCCAGTGGAGTTGCCAGTTTCTGTTGTAGGAAAATCTCCCTGTGGATAGGTAGATCGCCTCAAAGAGATAGACTCTTAACTCTAAGATAGAAAGTGATTATCATGGTCACTGAATTCCTTTTATATCTAGGTGGAGTAGTGTGTGATGAGGAAGGAGAAAAGAAGTACCTTTTACCGGTGTTTGTCCCTGCATGCTCTGAATTGAGCTCCAATCTTTCGCTCTTCGATAAGCCATGTAGACAAACAAAGTACGACCACTTCCTACTCTATCAATATTAGTCTAAAATAGGTCTATATACTAAAGAGACAAATTCATGTGAGATTGAACACAAATTAGAAAGGAACAGGCCAAGCAAATTATATTAATGAGGACAAAACATTGCTTACAGTCGTGGATGGATTGCAGCAATTTCGTCAAGTTCTCCATGTCTATACCCTTTCTTGAAAGTCTACAAAGAATTTCAGTTATCATTTCCTGTCTTCTAACTTCATACTTTTGGGGGCAATCTATTACACATAAAAAATACTCACTTTGATAGTGTCGCAAGTGTCGTCATTATAAGTTTCGCAAGTGTCGCATTTTTCTCACAAGTGTCGCAAGTGTCAAAGAAAGCATGCTGCCATGGTGCCTATGTCGTGCCTATAACGACATGAGGAGGACACTTGAAACACCTCAAACATTTGATTTAGAAGAGGATAAATGGTTCAGGAGGCTTACAAACCTGTTGCCATCTGAAAGCACCTCGAAAACTAATATTTTGAAGGAGAGTGCTCCCCTATGCCTCTTCTGGGAGCACCGACACTCCCCCTTACACTATCTGGGAGAGTTATAAATCTCCTTTGGCCCTTTTGAGGGAGCGCTATGGATTTTGAGAGCGTTTGCACCCCCCTAAAGCCTACTAGGGAGCGCTACAATGCTCTGATGGTCCTTTTGAGGGAGCGCTACCTATTCTGGGCAATTGTTAAGTTGTTGAGATGAATGGGGGAAGGATCCTTTCATTCTTGGAAGGCAGTTGGATTTGAATCCCTAGTCTAGCCATGATCTTAGGGAAGATCCTCAACTAAATCAGGAAAATCCTCAACTTCCCCAAGGATATCTCAAGTGGTTAAAGCCTCTCCAAGGCTATATAAGAAAGCTTTCTAATGGTGAAAAGGGACTGGAAAAGGAGAATCACACCAAACTTATGATCTCATAAGTGGTGTTGGAACAAAGATATTTTGGAAGAAAGAGACCTATGATCTCATAGGGATCAATCGATGAAGGTTTCATCATTCATATCATGGATATTTTGTGCAAGGGGTAGACAATGAGGACTTGACAAAACTATTGCAATCCATCCACGACTGTAAGCAATGTTTTGTCCTCATTAATATAATTTGCTTGGCATGTTCCTTTCTAATTTGTGTTCAATCTCACATGAATTTGTATCTTTAGTAGATATACCTATTTTGGACTAATCTTGATAGAGTAGGAAGTGGTCGTACTTTGTTTGTCTACAGGGCTTGTCGAAGAGCAAAAGATTGGAGCTCAATTCGGAGCGTGCATGGACAAACACCGGTAAAAGGTACTTCTTTTCTCCTTCCTCCTCACACACTACTCCACCTAGATCTAAAAGGAATTCAGTGACCATGATAATCACTTTCTGTCTTAGATTTAACAGTCTATCTCTTTGAGGCAATCTACCTGTCCGCGGGGAGATTTTCCTACAACAAACCCACATTAGGATATTCACCTGTTTAGTTGAAACTAGAAAATCAACATATATTTCTACCAATTGGGAGACTAAAGGGGGTAACAGTAGATATGGATGGAGTGTGTACTAAATCCCACTTCAAAGTAATAGAGATGGTGGATGGAAAAACACCTTACCCAACATTGCCTGGCTTGGATTGGGCGTTTGAAAATCTGGCCATAATCAAATTTAATATGAGGAAGATGATATTTGAGTCAAGATAATACAGATTCATTGTTCCATTAGACCCATCAAAAGGGGATAGGTTTGTAGAACCTACTTGATTAGACCTGGAGGAAATTAACCAGTTGTACAGAAAAACCACACGAGAATAATATTATGTGAATCCAACCACAGATGTGGTACACAGTTGGAGAAGCATCACCTCATGTGCGTCAGACTCAGATACGGGTTTAGAAAATTGGCAGCAAAGGTCACACAAAATCTCCACAAGAATAGATTGGGCAGTAACATGGGTAGGTATGAAGATAAGGGAACCTCCCAGCTTCCATGGGGTGAATGGATTAGAAACATTCTTAACACAATATGAAGATGAAGTGTTAGAAAATGGGAATCTCTTATCCCTAGATATAGCACTCAAGGAAACACCTGCAATATGGTGGGGTGCACAAAAATAAATAGTTAAGGACCAGTACCAATGTAAGTGGTTACTGTGCATCAGGTTTGGCGCAGAACAAGGAAGAAACCAAATGCAGAAATAAGATGGGAAGGGGGAACCAACAGAACGCTTGGAGACATGCAGAATTCCATGGAGGATGACACCATTGGAGGAATGGACTCATCATTTTGTTCACACATTAGAATGGATTCCAGAAAACTGGTATACATACCAGGAATTGCGTAGAGGAACTACGAAATGGACAATATTACAGTAGAACTTTACATTCTCTTTCTCATTTTAGCATGATAACCCCAACATAGACTCGGCACTTAAAAAAATCAGAGGGGTGATATTAATTAAAGAAACGAAAGTTGAACTCATGACAGAAGAACAACAACAAAATGGACAGACAATAAAATAACTAATGTCATGTTACCATGTGTAGGAAGAAGCACCAGATGAAGATGACCCGTGAAACATTTAGATTGCATAATTTGAAGGTGAAAGGGAAGTGGAAGGTCTACCTTTGGAATCAGAAGTATTTTATGTGTCGATCAAGGTGAAGAAAGTCAACATTGGGACAGTTGAGAATCCCAAAATGGCTAGCATTGGAGACTACTAGGATGAGAAAACAGTGGAAAGCATAATAGAGTTACTACATGAGTACAACGACATGTTCCGAACAACGTTCACAGAAATGAAAGGCTTAGTAGGAGAGATAGGTGAAATGAAGATACTTCTCATATCCGCAGAAAATTCGATCAGATAGAGACCATACAAACAAAACCCTATATATAAGCAAAATGTTAAAGCTGAAATTGATTGGATGTTGGAGGCCGGAATCATAGAACTTGTGGAGGAATATGAAAGGGTAAGCCCTATGGTAGTTCAAGATAAAAAGAAGGGAGGGATAAGGATATGTGTCGACCTGAGGAAGTTGAATGATGCATGCCTATATGACCCGTTCCCTACTCCTTTCACAGATGAGGTGTTGGAGAACGTAAGAGGACATGAAGCTTACTCATTCACCGATGGATTCTTCGACTACCATCAAATCAAGATAAATCCAAAAGACAAACAAAAGAACAATTTTTCCACAGAATGGGGATCCTACTAGTACACAGTCATGTCGTTTGGAATAAAGAATGCACCAACAATATTTTTTAGAGTAGTCATAGCTGCATTCAAAGAATTCATCCACCAGTTTCTAGAGGTATATCTGGATGATTGGACAGTCGATAGTCTATTGAAAGACTATGTAAAGGTGTTGAGGTTGATGTTAGAAATATGAAAGAAATGTTAGATATAGTTAAACATCAATAAGTGCATCTTCGGAACACCCTCTGGGATACTATTGGGCCATATAGTATGAAAACAAGGCTTGCTAGTAGATCCTGCCAAAATTGTTGTAATTGTTAATCTACTACCACCAAAATCAGTATGTCAGTTAAGAGAAACATTGGGAAACACAAAATATTGCAGGAAATTTATGAAAGGGTATGCGTAGATCACTACACCAATGGAAAAATTGTCGAGAAAAGACAACAAGTTTCAATTAAATGAGGACTGCAAGTGAGGATTGGACACCCTGAAAGAGAATATGGTAACCGCACCAATACTAGTATTCCCATATTGGGAAAATACATTCCATGTGCATGTATATGCATCAACCATAGAACTTGGAGCTATTCTAGCACAACCAGGAGCAGGAGAATTGGACCATCCTATAACATTTGCAAGCAAAACATTGTCAAAATCAGAGGAGAATTACAATACCACAGAGAGAGAGAAGGATTAGCTATGTTCTATTCACTTCATAGGTTCAGACATTACTTACTGGGAAAACATTTCAAGATGTTTACAGACCATTCAACTCTCAAATATCTCATCAACAAGCCAATGTTGGTGCGAAGAATTTTTAGATGGTTATTGTTGTTCCAGGAATTTGACTTTGAAGTGATAGTTAAACTATGGAAGTTGAATGCAAGACTTGATCACCTGTCGAGGATCACTAATGGGGAGGAACCTACGAATCTATAGGACAAATTTCCCAATGCACAGTTATTTTCATTCCAAATAGCTGATGAATATTTCATAGACATCATTCAATACTTGAGTACAAGGACTGTGCCACAAGAATTCAACACTGTGTAGAAGAAAATTCCAATAGTCAAGGTTGCAGACTATCAATTGATTGCAAGATACTTGTACAATATGAGTGTCAACAACATCTTGAGAAGATGTGTACTAGAACATGAAATACCTAGGATTTTAGTAGAATCCCATGAGGGAATTGCAGGAGGAAATTATGCAGGAAAATATATTGTGTAGAAGGTAGTGCATGCAGGAATATGGTGGTTGATTGTTCAAAGAGACTCAAAGGATTACTATCAAAGAAGTGATGTATGTCAAAGGGTTGGTAAAACAAATGGATAGGATGAGATTCCCCTGAAACCAAAAGTAACCTTGCAGGTATTCAACAAGTCGGAAATAGATTTTGTGGGAACAATTAACCCACCAGAAAAAAGATCAGGAGCAAGATACATTATTACTGTGAAAGAGTAGTTAACAATATGGGAAGAAGCAGTACCAGTAAAAGATTGCAACGCAGAGACCAAAACACACTTCTTATTTGAGCACGTGATCACTAGATTTGGATGCCCAAGGATTTTGATGGGTGACGAAGGTACTCACTTCATTAAAAACACTATTAAGGCAATGACTGAGGAGATTGAAATTTATCATCAAAAGAGTACACCATATCATCCTCAAGTAAATGGAACAATGGAAGCATGTAATAAGATCCTCTAAAATGCACCGGCAAAGATCTGCAATGTTAATAAGGATGATTGGGACTTGAATATGCCAACAGTACTATGGGAATAGAAGACCACATGTAAAAAATTAACAAGGAAGACACCCTTCAGATTGGTGTATGGACAAGAAGTAGTGGTTCCATTATAATTTTTTGTACCTAGTATGTGCGTAACAAAAATTACACACATGACAGAGCAAGGCACAATACAAGAAAGGCTAATTCAAGTGATGATCATGGAAGAAGATAAGATTCTAGCAGGATTTCACCAAGAAGTACATAAATCAAGGGACAAATCTTGGCATGATAGACATATCAAGAGGAAAAATTTCAAGGAGGGAGACCTAGTCTTGGTGTACTATAGTAAATCTCTTCAATATTGAGGAAAACTCAGAATGCATTGGTTGGGACCATATGAAGTAAATAATGTCACAGATGGGGGATTTGTACAATTGAAGGACTTGGGAGGAACAACACTCATAAGAATGATCAATGGGATTTTCCTGAAGCTATATAGGGACAATCAACCCCATAGCACTTAAGGCAAAAAAAAAATGGACTGCGCATAACAACAGAGGGGTTACTTTGCTAGACATCAAAAGACAACAACTAGAGAAAGGAGACATAGTGAGACAAAAATAAAACATCCACGTGCATTGGCCAAACAACATAATTCTCACTTGGAAACATTAGCGTGCCAAAGAAAGGACCAACAGTTAGAAACAAGCAAAAATTGTGGAAATGGAAGGTACAAAAAATAGGTGCCAACTAATGGTGTCTATCAAAATTTAATGTCAAGAATGATTGATGAGACATCGCATTAATCGTGCTAATTGGTAATGTCAATGGAATTTAATGGCAGGTACCCAAGAAGATCTAGCTCATTCAAAACACAACTTGGGTAACTTCTCCAAGAAGTTTCACACAATTCCTATATAAGTCAAGAATGCGTGTATTGGAAGGGTTACTAAGAAATTGAGAAAAGCACAAAGCAACAGAGTATACATAGCATAGAGAGAGTTTGCAAGAATGAGCTAAGCTCAGTGGAGACCAATGTTTTTTCCACCATGGCACCACCCAATCCAGGAGTGTTGAGCCAGGCCTACACACGACCTCGAAGAAACCTTAGAGCACTTCAAAAGACACAGAGGAAGCCAACAACAACCACCAAATATCATCGTCCAATATGGAACCATGGATCCCCACACTAGTGGTGGAGGAAACCGAACAAACAATAGTAATGGGCATGGATAATGATATGCCAGAAGTAGGTCAGAGCCAGTAGGTCAAGGATGCAAGAGATACTTCGCACCCTAAAAACCCTAAAGAATCCATGAGGGTTAATGGGATGGTCGCAAACTAGATAGAAGCGGTCACACCAGAAAGGTCACACAAAACAACGTCAGAGAAACAATAGGAGGGAATAGTAGAATATGTCATCGGATGGGTAGAGGTATATAAAGAGGAGATAATAATGGAACTTGGAACCTCAAGTAAACCACCACAGTGGAAGGGAAATAAACTAGTAGAATGATCATCGCGTAAGCAATATGCAACAACCATAGTCTTATCATGCATTTGGAAAGGTGTGTGTATTGCAGCTAACCTATTATGTTACGTGGAAACACTACAATACTCGGATCATGATGTGACGGACATGGAAAATTTTCTAGGGTTTGCAAATAAATTTTACCTAGATACCATGGGTATACGACCATTCAGTGAACCAATTGACCAATTGAAGTAGTGGAAAGCTAGAGTGGCCAACATCGGGATTCTAAGTCTATCAGAAATCCCACACTTTGGATGGGGTCATGACGTAAAAAATTGCGTCAACCAGCTGATGGAATTTACCCACGACAAATACCTATGGGTGGAGGAGCCTGTCTCAATAGACGTAGAGCACATTTCGTATATTATAGGGCTGTCATCCAGGGGAAAATACATGTGCAGTTCCTTGATGACAAAAGAAAGGAGAAGGAACTAGTCGAGGAAATGAAGAAGACGTATGGCACATAAAGAGGGTCATGCAAAATCATTGTTGGACCTCGACCAAGTTTTGATAAACCTTGGTCATGTTTGACCATTCTTGGGACTTCGACAGGCTGGTCGAATACGAAGCACCAAGTGAAGCAGAGATTGCAGGATCTCGCCCCCTTTTGTGGGCTTTCTAGGTTTAGAGTTTACGTAATGGGTATGGGATGTCGACCCATGGGTCTTACCCATGTTTATTCCCCTTTTGTAATGTATAAATAGATATCTAAGCGATGTAAGAAAGATATACCTAGTAGAATCAACTTAGTGCAAAGCTAGAGGCTTTCTGCATACTATGTGTTAATACTTGCAGAGATAAGTGCAAGTGATTGTAGGAAGCCTCTGTGAAGACTGTGTAAGAAGGCTTTGTGTTGTGACCTAGATCGGGGAAGGAGGATTTGGCTAGGTGCATGTAGATCTTTTGTCCTATGCGGAGTTGGTATTGTGGCTATGTGCATTGAGAGAAGATAATAAAGAGAAGAAGAGTTGGTGGACGTAGCCCCACGTTGGGGGTGAACCAAGTATATCCTGTGTTATGGTGATTTGTGATATGTTGTTCATGTGGTTGTGTATTTATTTTCTTAGTTCTTATTGATAGGAATGAATGCTATATCTGATCTATTTCTATATGATAAGTGCTTATATGTGCTAGATCTTGTCAAATACTGCATTGTTCTGTAACTAAGGTTTCACCTGCGATGTGAATAAGGGTTAAATACTAATGGATGTTAATTACTAAGTGCTATGTTAAAGCATTGTGATCACAGATCTGTGTCCCAGCTAGGTTGTAGACACTTGAGACCTGCAACCCCCCTTGGCTCTACCTTGGGTGAGACTTCAACTGCTTCACCGGTGTTGCCGAAAGGGCCGATATTTAGGTTTTTTTTGGTGCATTGTTGAAGCATTGAACCCTGGGTCTACCCCTATGTGCCAACAAATGGTTCCATTGTCTGTACCTGAAACCATGATTGCTAGGAACTAAGGAAAAGAGAAAGCTATGTGCGTAGATCTGTTATTGTAATTCGCAGTACTCTACTTGACTTGTGAAGCTTTGTGATAAGAAGAGAAGTCCGATATGACAAAAAGAGGTAATATCTTAAATATTTGTGATCTGATAAAGGTAATATAAGTGGGAATTTTTGTTTCAAAATAATGGATCTAGGTATAATTGATAGATTTTGTCCTAGTCTAAAAAATAGGGCACAACTAGAAGAAAGAAGATATGATATGAATCGATCTAATAAAAATAGTGAAATATATGTTATCCCTATGCATAGAAAGAATTTGTGGACTAACAAGTGGATGTAGGATGCTAGAAAGAATTTTTTGCAGGTCCATCACTGTGACCCTAGTGTGCAGTACAAGAAAGGTTGAGGATCGTTTAAGAGAAAGAGAGGATTGACATAATGTTATAATTGTAGGAGATCGGGACATATTTCTAAGGAATTCCCTGGTAGAAATCCTATTTTCCTTTGTTGTAAATCTATTGGACATGACGTTTTAAATTTCCTTATAATGATTGCTAAATTTGAAAACATGAACATAAGACAAGAAAACCATGAGGAAGGTCAAGAGACTAAGAATATGCTAACGAACCAGAAAGAATCAGAGGATATATTATTGTCGATGAAAGAAATATTAAATGATCACAGAGACATCAGTTTATCATAGATTTTAAAAGAGAAAGAGTGGATAGAAACAAGAATATGAGACTTCGACATAGACTGTGTATTGGATGCAGAAACACAAGCGAACATTATGACAGAAAGTACTTGGGAAATCTTAGGAAATCCTGTTATGATTCCTTCATTGGGAGGAATAGGATTGTTTAAAGGAAAGTTGATAACCCTATGTGGAAGACTTTCCCATGTACCTATCATTGCTAATGGAACACTTACAGTAGAATAATTTGAGTTCATTAAGTTTGCTGAGAACAATTCTCCCTTTGCACTTTTTTTAAGAAAGACTTTGATCGAGAGAGGTTATATCCGAAGGAGAGAAGAAGAGGAAGCTATAGAACATAACAAGAAAGAATTAAGGAATTTCATGGCTAAGAGAATATCGTTCTTAATAGAAGAACAAGAGGACAATTCAAAGCAACTGAGGGCCAGAGACTTAGCTATTGAAGTTGAAAGAACAAAAGAAGGCTTAAAGAACCTATCCATGTAGGAGAGTAGAGAACCTACTCCAGAAACAGTAAGAGAAGAAGTAGTATCCTCGAACCTTATGAAATATCCTCAACAGTGTGAAGTTACTATGCTAAGAAAAGATAATAAAAATAATTGAAAGAGGAATCCAGAGACGCAGATCACAGGAAGGAAAGCTATAAAGATCAGTAAGAAGAAAGAAAAGCTAGAAAAAGTGCAGGAGGTTCAAGAGAGGAATGCAGAAGGTAGACTTTCATAACTTGAACCTCGTCGAAATAGAAAAACAACACCAACTGGCACTTCTCCACGGTGAAGCAATATGACTATTGGAGGCATCCCAACCATTAGAATGACGCTCCAGAATGGCTAGAAATGCAGTTGTTGTCGAAACGTTCTCCATTGGACCATTGGCACCGTATCATAATGGATGGAATTGTATTGACTGAGGGATTCCTTCCCATTAGAGGAGTATGTTATGATGTTATCTATTTATCCCATCAAATGTTTCACCGAGGACACTTTCACAAATTGTGATTATCTGAGCCCATAGAGAACTAATCACTTTCAAGCAATGCTTATTGTAACCTCACCATTCGTTCTACTACCTTGATTGTTTGTTCACCGACCTAAGATATCTAATCTTGAGCATGTATGTCGGGCGACCTTAGAGCAGTAGAGAAATCTGTCAAAGAAATCCTCATAGACCTCATGCTTAAGAAGGTCCTGTCCATAGGAGTATAGGCCTCATAAACAAGAGGAGTGCAAGCATCCCCATCAACTGTACGTCGATCTGGGCCCTCCCAAACTATGATAGAGAAGAGAATCAAACATAATTATGACTTGGAAAAAGTGAAGCTCATCCCATTCCTGCCCAACTATATCTCGCCTCTTGCTGGCGTGGTTAGTCATGATAGCGTCCCGAGGGACTTCAACTACATGATGATTATTGCGTACCTCCCAAAGGGGATACACACAGTTGGATTGTAGTTAGGATAGATTATGATTCTAAATATCAGTGAATTCAACTTAGGATACCGAAATAACTATGGCATGCTCGCACCTCACAAGTAATTTTCCAAAACAACAGGGAAGAAGTTGAAGATAATCCCCCAACCATGGACTATGGACATTACAATATCAAGCATCCTCAATATGATGAAGATACCACACTTCGGTAGACATCAGGAGGTTAATACATGCATTAAACTCCTCTTGTCATGCTACGATGGTGGTTACCTATGGTTGGATCAATGCATCACAGTAGATCCGGCATTGATCCATCATATCACCAAAATGAGCATGCAAGGATCCGACCCTCAAGATTTTTACCCAGGGAAGGATACAGATCGTGCCTTGGCGCAACACATAAAAGAAACTTATGACAATGTAGAGAAAGGGAAATGGGGCTACAATGTAGCCTCCATCGAGAATGGCACAGTGCGCCTAGCCTACTAATTGATCACTGGTAAGCTCATCAGGAAGAACAGTCCAATGTAGGTCATGGGGTTCGTCGTCGACCTCGCAGGGAAATGGGTCAAAGGGATGAAAATGAACTGAGAGAGCTACCTCGTCAACTAGTTGGAGCAAGATTTATGTGAAGCATGGGACCAGGGATACGATTTTCATTTTGGTTGGTTGTTGATTCTCATTGCCTTCATTGCTTGGGAGATGGCGAAAGGAGAGACCTTCTCTGAAATTGAGTTGTTTGATCCACTAGATGCGAAGTTCACTAATGCTATGGTGTTCGAGCAACATGACGAAGCAATGGAATTCAAACATGGTTTTCCATACATATTATTTACAACTGAAGAGGGCTATTGAATCCTTCCCTTGCATGACGTTGAATACTCTGCGCAGGTTCAGGCCACTTGCAAAGTTTCACATAGAAAGGCACTTCATCTATATCACTGTGTGTCGATATGAACACAAATAAGAGCCCCAGTCCTATTACAAACTCACAGGGGAGGACATGGAAGAAATAACAAAGGAATGGCCTACAGAGTT
>SNQJ01S0183548.1:0-17795 GCA_010110895.2 Picea sitchensis | reverse complement strand
ACTGAAATATGCTTACAGACAGAATGGAAATAAACTAGCTAGGGCGCTGGTAGCTTATCTCTGAGAAGAGATGTGGCTGCTACTCGCATCCATGAGAAGATGATTAAAATGAGGCTCTAGAGGCCTTTTTACAATAGAAAAGAATGCCAAAAGTCATAGACATCCAAAAACCTAACCCTAGGAGATGAAGCGCCAAAAGTCATGTGGGCCCCGTTTGGCTAAGTTAGTACATCAACTTCTCGGGGTCGTAACTTTTGCATACGATCTCTGTTTTAGGCGTGTGATAGCTCGTTGGAAAGGTATCGTCAAGGATATTAATTTTGGGGGCTCAATCATGCATTCGACTATCATTGAGAACCTCAATGTCAAAAAACCTTCATTTAGGCCCTCAAAATGGCCCCGGAAGTTAAAACCTGCTAAAAATAGTAAATTGCCAAAATTGCTAGAAAACTGTTTTGAGCCAATCGGAAAAGGTGGGTGGCCACTGATATCCACCTGGATCATTGATAGAGTGAGAAAAACTCTTATGTTTCAGTACTCATATGGTTGCTATAGTATACTGGTTACTTATACATGATTGAGTAACATTCATATTGTATGGTTGAGGAGGATGAGTAAGTTTTTGGACAGCATAGATGTGTTGTGATTGGTTATGGTATAGACTGGACAGTGAAAGGTAGAAGTGGATGTGACAGAGGCTGCAGAAGATCTGAGTTTTCAATGAGAGAGAAAACCCTATTTCTTCATAAGAAATACGCAGGCTATATTGAGCCAGACCGCGTACATATGCAGGTTGCACTATTGGTAGGGTGAGTACATGTGTGTGCTACACTACTAATAGGTTGCGTACATGTTGACAGATTGGTATTTGTTGAGGATTGGATACTCTTCTTAGTTGATGTTGAGTTGTGTAAGCTAAGTTGAGTTGAGTTGAGATGTGGGGTTGATACTATATTCAGTTGTTGCTGATAAAACCCCAAGGATTGCAGTCCATAATAAAAATAAAATTGTACATACATCTTGTGTTCTTTGTGTTCTTTGTGGTGATGGCTTATTGGTGATATCTGTTTCTGATATATGTTTGCATACAACTAGTTATAAATTGACAGTAATAAGTGATGACTAAATTGTGATTTCTAACTAAGGAGCTTTTGTGAAAGAAAGTGAAAAAGATCCCTACATTGATTCACCCCTCCCTCTCAGTGTGATTGATGTGTCCAACACTTATAACCCAAGTAATGATTTTTGTCTTGAGTCGAGGTTACCATATTCATATGATTTCTCCAAAGGTTACTCCATGTTTCAGAAGTTTGTAGTAGGAATTGGAAGGGTTTTCCCAACTTCTTGTGCAAGTCTTAAAATGTTGGAATCATTTTGGATGTTAAAAGGAACCTATAGGAAATTTCCTAGAGAATGAACTCAAAGGCATTGTGAATTGGTTATTTTAGGATAGTTTGTAGCGCAAGTGCTGCAAACTAGGTGTTACGAAGATTTTGAGTTGATAAGGACTGTCAGATGTTAGGTTGAACTAAGACAACCTTTTTAAAGATCCATTGCCTGAAACAAAACCACATGCATCAAGTTGTTTGTAGTTTTTTTTAAAGATGCTAAAAATTTCATGGAAAATAACATTTTGGTTACATTTATGTTGTACACCTAGTGCCACGCCTTTCTTAGGCATAGAATCCTATGAAGAAGCTATGTGGCGAATTGTAAATATTTTTTTGTATATTTTGTTATTTAAGATGCATTGTAACTCTATGAGGGATTCAAAGGGTTAGACAATGAGACTCTCATCTTTAGTTTCAGATTGTAACATATTTTCCTGATGTATGTATCAGACTCAAGAATCTTTAATAGTGAAACATTAGTTTACTTTCCTACTATCACATGTGTTTCTATCTCACTTTGATGTTAGGTTTTTTTGAAGGATTCATCATTGTGCTTGTTCATTACTACAGTAAATGATTTATTGTTGGTAATTCATGCAAATATGATCAAACTGTTCTCTCTTGTTCATTAATCGGTTCTTATTCAAATGTGATTTCTTCTATATGTGTTTCAGAAGTACTTGATGTAACCAGATGCATGTATTTCATTTTCCCTTATAAGTCTTCTATCTTCCAATTGATATCTCTAAACACTTATTTGAATCTATTCAAAACCTTGCTTGATGGTGTGTATTTCATGGAGGTTTTGTGTTGATATCATAAACTCAGTAGCACACCCATTTTATACACATTGAAAACAATTATTACTCACATTTTGATGGGTATTAGGCTTACATCTAAAATAGTCTAGGTGTGACTTTTAGTGCTAAAATTTTTGGCACCGTTGTTGGGGACAAAGTTGAAGATCTTCTTTGGGATGTATGACACAAATTACTACCAGTTTTTTATGGTGAGAAATGATTGGTGACATAACACACTGCAATGTTTCAGCATGGTTACTCCACATATTTAAAGAACTCACTGGTGATTCAAATCAAGTTACATGACTACACTCAGGAATGATCTCAAACATAAAATGGAAGGAAGACACGGGAAGTCCAGGTATCAAGATATAAGTTTTCTTCAAAAGATAATATTCTTTTTTATTAGTTATTTCATGTCCTTTCCTTCATATATCAATATAGTCATCCTTTTCTTTGCTTACTCTGATGACTGTAAGCCTACTATTGTATATCCCTCGTTGAAAGAAGAAGGTCTGTATTCTTCTTACATAGTTTATGTTGACCCTAGTCCTTCATCTGAAACATATGAGAACAATGTTTGTATTCAAAGCCTTCATGAACATGATCAACCTTGTAACCATGTGTATGATACAATTGATTCACCACCTTGTCTGATCATAGTACAATATTCTACCACCACTACTATAATTTGAAATCAATCCATTGAACCTCACTTTCAGCCTACTGATGTCCAGTCCAGAAAAATACAAATAATCTTTAAACCCTTAAAACTGCCATCTAGTCTTCATCCTTACCCTCCCAAGGTTTTAGAATATCTACCTCTTTTTGTTGGAGAAGATCATATTATAGCTGAGAAGCATTTGGTATCTTTTCAGAATGTCATTGACAATTTGGAAATCATGCATGAAGATGTTTTTATGAGGTTATTTGCCAAATATTTGGTTGGATATGCTTCTTTTTGGTTTAAAAATCTAGAGGCAAGTTCCATTGGTTCGTGGGATGAGTTATTTGGTGCATTGTCAAGGAACTGGGGAGAGAACAAATCTCTTGACCAGTACTTTGCAAAGTTTTATGATTTGAAAAGAGGGGAGGATGAATCTCTTGCTATTGTCAACAAGAGATTTTATAGTTTTTATTGCAGCATGCCTTTAGATATCCGACCTCCTGAAACTGTTGCTAGACTGTGTTATGTAACAACTCTTCATCCATATTTTTTTATTCTTCTCCTAGAAATGAGGTATGTCACCTTACAACAAATGTTCATTGATTCTCAAGAGGTTGACGATAATCTCAGAGCCTATGGAAAATTTTCAGATCAAGTTAAGGATGAGGAGTGGAATGCAGACATGGCTGATAGTGAACATGAACAAGAAGGATGCAATGGGAAGGAGTTGGCATAAAAGATTGTTGAGGAGCAAGATTTTGTCTCTAATTTTGTTGTTTATGATCTTCAAGAATCCTTTTTTTTAAATGTATATGATGAGTACAATGACTATGACGAGGATGGTTTCTAAAAAACCTCAGAAATATCCTTTCATCCAGTAAAGGATTCTTTTCAGCAGTCTTATGAAAGAATTCAACCCATTTATGACAATTATGACCTCGATCATAGGGAAAATTGTGAATTAGTTGGATGTAAGTCATTTCCCTTATGCTTTTCTTCATTTAATCTTTTGAAAGAAAAAAATGAATTTGCTTATAGAGCAGAGAGAGTTGAGCTGCAATATCACACAAGTTTTTTGGAACATACTGATAACATAATAAGTCAACAAAAACCTTTCCATCTTCTTAGTGATCCTATAGTTCTCTCTATATGGAGAATTTTATTGATATTGAAATGCATGATAAGGAAAATAATCAAACTTTTTCCATTTTTTTTTAGAATGATCTTGCATTTGAAAACTTAGAACAAGAAAAATCAGAATTTGAAGAAAATGATATAGTGAAGAAAGATGCTTGTATGTTACTCCATACTTGTGAACATGAAGGAACTATATTCAGATGATTTCATTTCCTTTTTTTTTTTTTATCAACAAGTGGTATTCACACATATTCTTCAAGATCCTTTTGCATTTTTGTTGGAAACATCAGAAAAAAGAGACCTTTATGAGTTACTTAGAATTAACCAGTGGAATTGGTTGTTCAAAGTGGATGAGTTTTCAGATTGGATTTAATTTTTAGTTTGATGTTCCATTAAGCATGGTTATGCAAGGAATTCAATCATTAGACAAGTTCCTTGCATGGTTGCACTGGATTTTTTATTTCACCTGATCAAGCATCTCAGAGATCATGTTATAATTAGGGGAATAAGCTCATCATACGAGCATTTTTGTTTCTTTTATTTTCTTGGTTTGTAGTAGATCAACAATAAGACTCCACATCCCAAGGGATAAAGCAATGGAACTACAATTTTCTTGTCATCTCAGAGGGAGCATGCCATCCCCTGTGGAGCCAATGTTATCACATGAAATGTTCAGGAGTCAATACATTTCTAAATTTTCTAATTTTTTTTTTAGGATGGTCGCATAAGGACATCATTGGTCTCTGTCAATCATGTGATATGTCCTTCTGGTTTGAGTCATGTGGTCTTTTAATTTTTGGGTTTTGAGTCATGTCATATGTAAATAAATCATGTTTGATATTTCCATGAGTAAATAAATTTGACCTTAGTCCATGTAAGAGTCTTTCTGTCATAATAAGTGTCCACCATCATGAAAGAAATATAGGTCAGCATTGGACACACCATTGGTATTAAAATTATCATTATCATGTTTCTTGTCTCAAGGGGATGTAGAAAAGTTTCCTTATGTCATTTTCAACTTTTTGAGGGTCAAATCAAGTGTCAAGTCTACTTGCAGAAAACTCACCTGAAAGTTCACAGCATACCAAGAAAGTACCTTATCCACTAATCACACATCATTATACCTTGGAAACGTGTCAATGGATATCTCATTATTTTCAGTGCCTTTAATGCATCATGTTCTTCAGGTTGGTTTCAAGAAACATTTCTATAAATTTGAATGAAGCGCACTTCTATTGTTTTGAAATATGGCACTGTGAATTTGCTATATTTGATGAAAGTGGATTGAGTTCTTCCAACAAAATCCCAGTCTAGTTCGTGAGAAACCAACTAAAGTTTCAGATACACTAGGTACGTCTTTTTGTGATTGTGCATTTTCTGAAGGTTGATAGGATTGGATATAATTGTTGTCATTTTCCAGTGCTACAAACTATTACATATTATTTGTGCCGCAAATTATTTGCACTCATCAAATCCTATAGTATTGGCATCCTAGAATTTGGAAATTTTCAATTTTGTTATGTTATACCAAAAATATCAATTCGTAGTTTTCTCTTGCAACAGACACCTTATCCACTATATTTTTGATGATGCTACAAATCGTTCTCTATGAACTGGTGCTAAGAACCCTCTATTTTCCACTATATTAAACCCTCGTCAACTGTGATTCACTTAGGTCTGAGGTTTTAAATTTTCAAACTCATTTTCCTCCTCATATGTGTGAAGTTTTTAAAACCTGTCATAAAACCATATCCAAATTTCCGCACTACAAACTCAACAGTGCGTTGTGAACCCTCTGTTTTACACAGAGTTGCT
Source organism: Picea sitchensis (assembly GCA_010110895.2). Classification (NCBI taxonomy): domain Eukaryota; kingdom Viridiplantae; phylum Streptophyta; class Pinopsida; order Pinales; family Pinaceae; genus Picea; species Picea sitchensis. Next base: position 11,985 of record SNQJ01S0183548.1, on the reverse strand, counting down.
ACAATTTTTGCTCGACTGTAGCCTCATCCAATTTGAGATTTGTTCTTTTCTTCTGAACTCCTACTTGCAACATGTTCATCCTCACACTATTGTTGTGCATGACTATTTTATTCAAGTAAACCCTAAGTTGTGCCATTTTTATAAAAAAAACCATTTTTTCTTGTTTTTATCATATATCTGATAAATAATTGTTATAAGAGGGTAAAGGGGTTTTCAAAATATTCATTATGGACAGTTAGCAAGGTAAGAAGGTTCACAAGGGGGGAGAGATTTTCAGGGCTAAGCCACATGACATTAAACTTATCAATTCTAAACTATTTTTCAAGGAAGCATTCCAGAGGGTGGGCTTCCTTAAGTTTTGTGAGAAAATGCAAAGAGGACATCCTGAGGTAGCTAAATAGTTTTCACTCAGCTTCAGTGGGACAAAGACTAAGGTGCGGGCATTGAAGTTTGAATTCTCTAAGCCATCAATTTCTATATCCATAGAGATACTTGATTGTGGTGAAAAGTGGTTTAAATCCATGTCTTTGAATTCTTATTTCTCCAAGGAATTCCTAAAACCTAAATATCAAGGAGACAACCTATCCAAGGGAGTGCCAAGAAGTCACATGCTAGAGTATTTTGACAAAATGCTCAGAGTTATTCAAAAGTACTTCATGTGTGAAGGAAGGTTCAATATGGTTTATAAATTCCATATCAAATTGCTACTACACTTTACAGGGAAAGATTCCATGAGCCTTCCCTTTTATATTTTCAGGATTATTGACAAGATGTCAGATAGGGTCCAAGCTAAATCTAAGCAAGTGGATACCAACATTTTTCACTCTAGTTTAATCAATTTGCTAGTAATGGAAGAGTTGAAGAAAAAAATACTAATTGGGAGGGTTTCCTAGCCGCATCAGGATTTCAGCCAGATGTTTCTCACACACCATAGTACAAAAGACAAACAATTACTCCTACTAAGAAGACTGTGCACTCACAGTCAAGAAAAAAGAGGAAGATTACCAAGAGTGATAAATTCATTCAAATTACTAATAAAATAGTTGAAGGTGGTCCCTCACAACCTCCTGATAGAGAAGTTTCTCATGTGGAAAAACCTACACCTATGGAGATATCATCAACTAAAATAAGGAATCTGAAGGGTAAAAAACTTGTCTTTTTGCCACCTGTTGTTGCAGAAACGGTAAAGCCTAGAAGAAATTTCACCAGATCAACAACTAAACAACATATTCATGTGGAAGAGGGTACAACAAAAACCTCATATAAACGAAAGGATAAATCTCATCCTTCCAAGAAACCAATAGATATTATTGATATCAACACTCCTCCTCATGAAAGTAATCCTACTTTCAAAAGACTCGGGAGGAAACTTAAGGATACAAGAGCTGAAAATGAAATTCAAGAAGGAAAATCTAGAGGACCGAATCAAACTGAAGGATATGTTAGTTTTATATGAGAATATTATTGATAAAGCAAGATAATCGGCTAAGAGGTCTCTACCCATTCATAGGTAACTTAATAATGTGTATAAATAGAAGAGAGCTTGCGATGCTGAGATCAGGAGATTGAAAGAAGAATTGCAACCTTTCGAAGAGTAGGTCGAAAAAATGAATTTGGATATATTTTCTAGGGTGGATACTGGAAGGAGTACCATGAAAAGATGAATGCAGGATATTATCTTTACATCAGCATCATTTTTTCCATGGTTCACATTTTTCATATACTTATAACCTAAGTAATGATTTTTTTCTTGAGATGAGGCTACCATATTCATACGATTTCTCCAAAGAATACTCTGTGTTTCATAAGTTTTTAGCAGGCTCTAGAAGGGTTTTCCCAACTTATTGTGCAAGTTTTAAAATGTTGGAATCATTTTGGATGTAAAAAGGCACCTACAGGAAATTTCGTAGCACGTGAACTCAAACAAGCTAGGAACTGGATATTTTAGGACAGTCTGTAACACAAGTGTTGCGAATAGGGTGTTACAAATCTTTTGAGCTAATAAGGACTGCAAGGTGTCAGGTTGAGATCAGATAATATTTTTAAATATCATTTTCACATCAAAGGCCACCTGCCTCAAGGATCTACCTGAAACAAAACCACATCCATCAAGTTGTTAGTAGTTGTTTTTAATGATGCCAACATTTTCCTGGAAAATTGCATTTTGGTTACATTTTTGTTGTACACCTAGTTCCACACATTTCTTATGCATATAATCCTATGAAGAATATAGGTGGAAAATTGTAAATATTTTTTTGTATAGTTTGTTATTTAAGATGCATTGTAACTCTAAGAGGGGTTCGAAAGGTTAGACTGTGAGACTCTCATATTTATTTTCAAACTGTAACAAAGTTTCCTAATGTATGTATCAGACTCAAGAATCTTTAATAGTGAAAGATCATTTTACATTCCTACTGTCACATCTATTTCTATCTCACTTTGATGTTAGTTTTTGGTGAATGATTCATCATTATGCTTGTTCATTACTACAGTAAATGATCTATTGTTGGCAATTCATGCAAATATGATCAAATTGTTCTCTCTTGTCAATTAAGAGGTTCTTATTCAAATGAGATTTATTCTATATGCGTTTCAAAAGTACTTGATGTAACATGATGCATGCATTTCATTTTCCTTGCTAAGTATTCTATCTTCCAATTGATATCTCTAAACATTGATTTGAATCTATTCAAAGCCTTTCTTGTTGATGTGTATTTCATGGAGGTTTTGTGTTGATATCATAAACTGATTATCACACCCATTTTCTACACATTGATAACAATTATTATTCACATTCTGATGGGTATTAGGATTACATATACAATAGTCCAGGTGTGACTTCTAGTGCTAACAATTTTTGGCACTGTTCTCGTGGGTGAAGTTGAAGATATGCTATGGGTTGTACGAGAAATATTACTACCAATTCTTGATGGTGACCAAGGTTTGGTGACAGAACAGACTGCAATTTGTCACCATGGTGACTCCACACATTTGAATAACTTGTTGGTGATTCAAATCAAGTTATAGGACTCCACTAAGGAGCAAGCTCAAACAGAAAATGGAAGGAAGACACAGGAAGTCCAGGTATCAAGATATAAGTTTTCTTCAAAAGATCATATTTTTTTTTGTCATTTTTTCCCTGTCCTTTCCTTTAGATATCAGGAGAATCATCCTTTTCTATGTTTACTCTGATGACCATAAGCCTACTATTGTATATCCCTCTTTTAAAGAAGAAGGCATGCATTCTTCTTACATAGTTGATGTTGACCCTAGTCCTTTAGCTGAAACATATGAGAACAATGTTTGTATTCAAATCCTTCTTGAACATGATCAACCCTGTAACCATGTGAATGATACAACTCATTCACCACCTTCTTTGATAATAGTACCATCTTCTACCACCACTGCTGGAATTTGCAATAAATCCATTGAACCTCACTTTTAGCGTACTGATGCTCAGTCCAGAAAAAGAGAAAAAACGTTTAAACGCTTAAAATTGCAGCCATCTACTCTTCATCCTTACCCTCCCAATTTTTTAGAATATCTTCCTCTTTTTGTTGGAGAAGATCATATTATAGTTGAGAAGCATTTGGGAGCTTTTCAGAATGTCATTGACAATTTGGAAATCATGCATGAGGATGTTGTTATGAGGTTATTTTCCAAATATTTGGTTGGAGATGTTGCTTTGTGGTTTAAAAATCTAGAGGTCGGTTCCATTGGTTTGTGGGATGAGTTATTTGGTGCATTTTCAAGGCACTGGAGAGAGAAAAAATATCTTGACCAATACTTTGTGTAGTTTTATTATTTGAAAAGAGAGGAGGATGAAGATCTTGCTATTTTCAACAGGATATTTTATAGTTTTTACCGCAGCATGCCTTTAGATATCCAACCTCTTGTAGATGCTACTAGACTATGTTATGTAATAAATATCCATCCATATATTTCTCTTCTTATCCTATAAAGGAGGTTTGTCACCTTGCAAAAAATGTTCATTGATGCTTAAGAAGTTTAGAATAATCTCAAAGCCCATGGAAAATTTCCAGATCAAGTTAAGGATGAGGAGTGGAATGCAGACGTAGTTGATAGTGAACATGAACAAGAAGGATGCAATGAGAAGGAGTTGGCAGAGAATCCTGTTGAGGTGAAATATGTTTTCTCTAATTTTTTTATTTATGATCTTCAAGAAGCCTTTTGTTTACCTCTATATGATGAGTACAATGACTGTGATGAGGTTGATTTCCAAAAAACATCAGAAATATCCTTTCATCCAGAAAAGGATTATTTTCAATAGTCTTATGAAATCATTCATCTCATTTATGACAGTTATGACCTCGATCATAGGGAAAATTGTGACTTAGTTGGAGGTAAGTCATTTCCCTTATCATTTTCTTCATTTAATCTTTTGAAAGAAAAATTTGAATTTGCTTATAGAGCAGAGAGAGTTGAGCTGCAAAATCACACAATTGTTTTGGAACATAATTACAACATTATAAGTCAACAACAACATTTCCATGTTATTAGTGTTCCAATGGTTCTTCATATGGAGAATGTTATTGAGGTTGAAATGCATGATAAGGAAAATAATCATATTGTTGCTATTTGTTCTGAGAATGATCTTGCATTTGAAAACTTAGAACAAGAAAAAGCAGCATTTGAAGAAAAGGATACAGCGAAGAAAGAAGCTTATATGTTACTCTATACTTGTGAATAGGAAGGAAATATAGACACATGCTTTCCTTTCCTTTTTATTGATCAAAAACTGGTATTCACACATATTCTTCAAGATCCTTTTTCATTTTTGTTAGAAACATCAGAGAAAGAGACCTTTATGAGCTACCTAGAATCAATCAGTGGAATTGGTTCTTCAAAGTGGATGAGTTTTCAAATTGGATTTAATTTTCAGTTTGAATTTCCATTAAGCAGGGTTATGAAAGGAATTCAATTAGTAGACAAGTTCCTTGAATGGATTCACTGGATTTTTTATTTCCCTTGATCAAGCATCTCAGATATCAGGTTAGAAGTAGGGGAATAAGCTCATCAATCGAGCATTTTTGTTTCTTTTAGTTTCTTGGTTTGTATTAGATCATCAATAAGACATGATAGCCCAATGGATAAGGAACTGGAACTGCAATGTTCTTAGCATCTCATAGGGAGAATTCCATCCCCTGTGGATCCAATGTTAGCACATGAAATGTTCAGGAGTCAAAATTTTTCTAAATTTTCTAAATTTTTTCTTAGGCTGGTCACAAAAGGACATCATTGATCTCTGTCAGTCATGTGATCAATCCTTCTGGTTTAAGTCATAGGATATTTTAATTTTTAGGTATTGAGTCATGTCTTATGTAAATAAATCATGTTTTATTTTTCCATGAGCAAATAAATTTGACCTTAGTCCATGTAAGAGTCTTGGTGTCATGATAAGTGTTCACCATCATGAAAAAAATAGGGGTTAGTATTGGACACACTCTTGGTCATCAACTTATCATTATAATGTGTCTTGTCTCAAGGGGATGTACAGAAGGTTCCTTATGTCATTTTCAAATGTTTGAGGGTCAAATCAAGTGTGAAGTCTACTTGCTGCAAACTCACCTGAAGGTTCGTACCGTACCAAGAAAGTACCTCATGCACTAATCACACATCATTATACCTTGGAAACGTGTCAAGGGATATCACACTATTTTAAGTGACTCTAATGCATCATGTTCTTCAGGTTGTTTTCAAGAAACAATTCTAGCAATTTGAATGAGGCCTGTTGTCATTTTTTAGAATTATGGCATTGTGAAATTGCTATAACCGATGAAAGTGGATTGAGTGCTTCCAACAAAATCCCAGACTAGTTGGTGAGACACTAGATGAAGTTTCAGATACACTGGGTACCTCGTTTTGTGATTATGCATTGTTTGAAGGTTGATTGGACTGGATACAATTGTTGTAATTTTTCTGTGCTGCAAACTGTTACATATTATCTATGCTGCAAACTATTTTCACTAATCAACTCCTATAGTATTGGAATCCTAGAATTTGGAAATTTTCAAGTTTGTTATGTTATACCAAAAAGATCAATTTGTAGTATCCTCTTGCAGTGGTAACCTTGTCCACTATATTTTTTATTATGCTACAAACTGTGCATTGTGAACTGACACTGTGAACCCTCTTTTTTCCACTATATCAAACCTTCATCAACTATGATTCACTTAGGTATGATAATTTAAATTTTCAAATTCATTTTCCTCCTTAGACGTGTGAAGTTTTGCAAACCTATCATAAAACCTAGTCCAACTTTGTGCGCTGTGAACTCAACAATGCACGGTGAACCCTTTGCTTTACACAGAGTTGCTACAATGTTTTTCTAACTGCACCCTCATCCAATTCGAGATTCTGTTCTTTTCTTCTCACCTCCTACTTGCATCATGTTCATCCTCACATTATTACTGTGCATGAATATTTCATTCAAGTAAACCCTAAGTTGTGCCATTTCTATCAAAAACCCTACTTTTTCTTGTTTTTATCATATATCTAATAACAAACTATTATAAGAGGGTAAAGGGGTTTTCAAAATAGTCATTATGGATAGTCAACAAGGTAGTAATGTTCCCAAAGGGGGATTGATTGTCAGGGATGAGCCAGATGACATGCAACTTCTCTATTCTAAACCATTTTTCAAGGAAGCATTCCAGAGGGTGGCCTGCCTGAATTTTTGTGAGAAAATGTAAAGAGGACATCTTGAGGTAGCTAAATAGTTTGCACTTAACTTAAGTGGGAAAAATACTAAGCTAGGGGAACTATAGTTTGAAGTCTTTGAGCCATCTATTTATATAGCCACATATATACCTGATTGTGGTGAAAAGTGGTTTAAAGCCATGCCTTTGAATTTTTGTTTCTCCAAGGAATTCCTAAAACCTGAATATCAATGAGACAACCTATCCAAGGGAGTGCCAAGAAGTCACATGTTGGAGTATTTGAAAAAATGCTTAGATTTATTCAGAGGTACTTTATGTGTGAAGGAACATTCAATATTGTTTATCAATACCATGTCAGATCACTACTACACTTTACTGGGAAAGAGTCCATGAACCTTCCCTTTTATATTTTCAGAAGTATTGGAAATGTGTCATATAGGGTCTAAGCTAAATCTAACAAAGTGGATACCAGTATTTTTCACTCTAGTTTAATCAAAATTCTAGTACTGGAAGAGTTGAAGAAGACAAATATTGACTGAGAGATTTTTCTATATGCATCAGGTTTTCATCTAGATGTTGCTCACACACCATAGTCCAAAATACAAACACCTACTCCTACTCAGAAGATTGTGCACTCAGATTCAAGCAAAAAGAGGAATATGACCAAAAGTGATAAATCCATTCATATTACTGATAAAACGATTGACGGTAGTCCCTCACAACCTCCTGATAGAGAAGTTTCGCCTATGGCAAAACCTACACCTATGGATATATCATCAAGTAAAATAAGGAGTATGAAGGGTAAAAAAATGTCTTTTCCCCACCTACTACTATAGAAATAGTCAAGCCTATAATACCTTTCACTAAACCAACAACTAAACAACATATTATTGTGGAAGAGGGTATAGAAAAAACCTCAACTAAACAAAAGGATAAGTCTCATCCTTCCAAGTAGCCAATAGAGATTATTGATATCAGTACTCCACCTCATGAAAGTAATCCTACTTTCAAAAGACTCATGAAGCAACTTAAGGATACAAGCGCTGAAAATGACAAATTCAAGAAGGAAAATATGGAGGTGTTGGCAGCCAATTCACTTTTTTTATGATCCTATAAGCTGCCTACACCTATGTCTTGCAAACATCAAGTTTTCGTCGCAATTTTCAAATAAACGAAATTTTCATTTTTTGCGACATTTGCACATTTGTCTTCGTTAAGTTTTCATGACTGTAAGCGTGAAAACTTCTCCTTTCGAAGTCATATTTCGATCATTATCTGAACTGTCAATATCTCTTTTGTCATTATGCCTATTGCACTTACCTTTTATTGATCATTATACAACTGGCAAGATCCTCTAATCGGTTCTCGTACTTCGATTGATTGTATAACTTGGTTTTATTGAGTTTGTAAGGCATTTAGCATTTGGATTTGCACTTTATATGACTTGCCTGATCATTGATTCTATGAAAGGCATAGGGGTTATGATTAAATTTTATATAAATATATGATATAATCCTTATGTTAATCTTTTCATAACTTTTGGCTTGTCGATTATATGAATACCGTTTGGCACCTTGGTTAAACTTTTGGTTATATGAGCTGATACATTAGCGCATAGTTGATTTTGGCTTTGATTTATAAGTCGGGTGTTTAAACACTATGGCATAACGTTGCACGCATTGGTATACACATTTGATTTCATTAGTTAGGCACATGACTCGATGGTTGAACTACTATTATGGATTGAACAGCTATGTAAATTGACGGTTGTACTTGGGTAATGAATATTTTGCATGGCAGACTCCACCACCTTCGCATGCTCGCATTTATGATTATCCCTTTTTCTCGTTCATTACTGTTAGCTTGGGTAGCTCTGCTTCTGTGTGTGTTGGTGAATACAAACCCTTCTTTTACCATGTGTTCGGTTCCATGGCACCAGTCGTGCGAGTCGAGCCCAATGGCAATCAATCCTTGTTAATGTTTGACAATTCCTGCCAAGATTTGGAGGACAACGGATGGCTTACCTTCGTGAAACAATTTGAGGGTTTTAACCTTTGTGTAGCACAATAGTTTTCCATGAATTTCGATGGCTGTCGAGCCAAGGTGGGCGACATACAGTTAGAGATCGATGAATAGTTTATCAGCTCATCTACAGGGTTACTTGTCTCGGGACAGTGATGGTTTAAGAATTGCAAGGTCGAGGAAGTGCCATGGACATTGCTATTTCTATCACGCAAAGTCACCTCTTGTGATAGAGGTATGCCCATATCTATTCTCAAACCACGATGGCACAACTTATTAATGCTAGTCAAGCAGTTCGTGACCTGTGAAGGTCGATACGGACTTGTGTTCCTCTACCACCTACGTTTGTTGATGATTTTTATAGTGTATCCTCTAAACATGCCTTTCTACTTTCATCGTAGCCTGTATAAAATGTCGAAATTTTTTAAGAGGCAGAAGGCTGATAGCAGCCTGTTCCACCATGGACTTATCAAACTTATCGTGGTTTATCATTTGAGTTTGCATGGTGATAGTTGGAGGGCTTTCATCGCCCGTAATGGCTTTGAGGACACCAACCCTGTACAGGTTGATAAACCTGTGGTAATTGAAACCAAGGTCGAACCGCCTGTACCTTTACATCTCCTACTGCCTAAACCCTCGACTGACCCTGGCGTTGACTTACCCGAAACTGTAACTAAGAGTGCAGAGTCCATTAAAAATCCTATGAGAAAAAATCCCAAGGAAAACCTTACTGCTAATGCCAAAGGGAAAAGGAATGCCTGGCTCATTTCGAGAATGGCCAGAAACAAACCAAAACCCTCTGCTGAGTCCAACCCTATCATCCTAAGTGAGGATTCTGATTCTGATGTTGAACGTTTTCTGGCTAGCGAGTACCCCTACTTGCAGGGTTTATGTCCCGAGCCCCCTTATGATTTTGTATCGAACCTTCCTTCCTGCCTAATGAACGACCCTGACTACCTGGGTATTAAATTGCCTCATGAAACCCTTAGTCATTTGCCCAATCCCTCGCCTGCTCTTTCTAAACCCACGCAGTCACCCTGTGACCAATGCAATTCATGGTTAGAACGATATTACATTGATGTTCCTATACTCCAATCGAAGATTCAATCACTGGAAGATCAAATTGCAGTGCTAACCAGTCAAAAATCCAAGCTCCAAGCAACAAATAAAAAGCAAAATACAACCGGCTTAATCCTTTTCAAAAATGTGGAATCAGCCACGGCCATTGTAAATTCCAAACTGACATAATCAAGCAGCGTCGTCGCTATACAGGTATGGTTTTGACATCGTTTTTGTTTTGTAAATAATGTAGGTTAATATAACGATTTGAATTCTGTTTCGACTAGTTCTCTTTACATCTTGAATGGCTCTGTTATAATGTGTGCATTCTATATATAGTTTTTCTTTGAATAAAAAGAAATTTCGATTTGATATACGAACTGATCATTCCCAGTATAGCGATCGATATATTTTGATTGGATTTGAGAGGTCTTCATTTGGATTTGATTGATTGGTTTGCCTTATTAAGTTAACAAAATTAATAGTTTGTCTTCAACTGGATTGGTTTGTATCTGATTTGAAAAGGAAGTTTTCATGCTCAGTTTGGGACATGATCATGTTTAGATTTGATTTTGTTATGCTTCATATGATGTGATTGGCAAACGATTTCAGAGATTTTGGTTGTTACGAATTTTCGACATGATATGTCCTATGATTTTCTAAATTGGAAAAGCAACTCTGTTCGATTTTAATGTGGAATGAACTACTCTGTTATGCGCATTTAAGTCTGTACAGGTGCACCTGAATCATGGATTGGATTTGATTAGTAAAAAATATGCTAAACCCCAGCCGATTGATTCGTTTAATTGGATTACTGTTAGTTCTATTATTTGATGAATTGGATTCCGACTGTAATTGCTTCTCTGTTCAAGTTACAAAACGAATTGGTCAAACCCGATTATAATTCATTGTCAAACGAACAGTTTCGATCGAAGTGAATCGACCTTGTTTGCCCAATTTGCAGTAACTAATTACAAATTCTATTGCCAATCATTCAATCTTGTTATGATTTTATTTGAATTAATTTTCACGCCAGTTTGAATTGATCTATTCGTGGCATGAATCATTTTCTGTGCCAACATAGTCACAACGATTGGAAAATGATCTTGTCGAATTCATATTTCCCGTTGACAAGGCAACGTAATAGTTGCTTTCCATTTGTTTTGATTATAATCGATTTCACAACTGTTGGATTCGATTGGTTTTAAAACGAATTGATTGACTATGTTATTTTTACCAAGTCCGGTTACGATTCGTTTGGATGAATTGATTTTGGTCAAGGTCAATCAGTTTGCAAAAACAAATGATTGGATATCTCGTATACCTTGTTATGTTTTTGTTTGTGGACAGTTACGCGTCAGTATTGGTTTGATTCGCTTATGGTATAAATCGTTTGCTATGTCGTTATAGCCATAACGAATTGTAAATGATTCTGTTCGATTTGATCATATCTCTTGTTGGTAAAACGGCATAAAAAATGCATAAGATTTGTTTTTGTATTGATTGCATTGCATATCAAATGGTTTCTCAACTGTTTGATTACGATTATGTTAGACCCGATTATGTGGTAATTAAACGAACAGAGTACACCTATCTCTGTTGAATGATTTTATGATTCTGTTTTGATTTCAAATGGTATAACAAGCTCCAATTGAATAATTCGTTCTCAAATAATTATTGGATGTCAATTAAATGGAATTCTTTAAAAGATTTTCAATTAATTTCAATTCTGATTCTGTATCTTATTTTAGACTAGCTACAAAATCAGAGGATTTTGTAGCTAGTCTATAGGATTAAATTTTCTATCATTTTATTAATAAAAGATCCTTCTAATTTGTTCATTTTTGGTCCTTTTCAGGTGAATTCGAATTGCATGGGATTTGATGGATAGTCTAGAGGATATTTGGATGTTTTAGTTTTATTTTAATTTCCTAGTTTAGACAACTTTGGGATATCTTCCCAGATTTATGTAAACAGTTTTATAACTTCCACAGGGAGGTTTTACCCTGTGGAAAACCTATAAATACTTATTATTTTGTGTAATAAGGATCATCCTCGATTGTGGGAGAACCAGGATAATGGATATCTAATAGACATTGAGACATAAATTGATGTTCTGCTACAGCTTTAGCTTTCATAATATCAATCTTTTGTTTCATGTTTATGTTATCAATTTGCATTTGATTAATGACTACTTTAGCTATCTTAGTCTTTTGCAAATGAT
>SNQJ01S0183547.1:4257-23240 GCA_010110895.2 Picea sitchensis | reverse complement strand
TACAAGGTGTCCAAAAGGTTCAAGTGTGAGAAGGTTGATAGCAACCTTTTTCATCACTTCTTGATCAAACTTATTATCGTCCACCATTTGAGTCTTAATGGTGACTGTTGGCAAGCCTTCCTATCTAGGAATGGCTTCACCACTCCCGAGTATGTCCAAGTGGACAAGGTTTTGGTTACTGAAACATTGGTTGGGCCAGCCGTGCCACTTCATATCTTTCTACCCCTTGTCAAACCCTCAGATAGCCCCGACATGGACCTACCCGATACCGTGGCCGACCCCTGTGCTAAAGAAAATGCTAAGTCTGTCAAAATACCTGTGAGGAAGAAAGGAAGAGGTGATACTACAGTCAATAGTAAAGGGAAGAAAAACACATGATGGATATCACGATGTGATAGGAACAAACCCAAGCCAAACGTTGATTAGAATCCAATAGTGCTGAGTGAGGACTCGGACTCTGAAATTGAACGTTTCTTGACTGAGGAGTACCCCTATTCCCATGTCCTATGCTCTATGGAACCCTATGACTATGTCTCTATCTTACCTCCATGCCTCAAAAATGACCCTAACTACCCGGGAATCAAGCTGCACAAGGAAACCCCTGGTAATTTGAACAAACCCTCGCCTGTGGTGCCAAAGCCCGATCAATCACCATGTACCCAATGTAATGCTTGGCTAGAACGTTATTACACCGACGTTCCCCTATTGCAATCAAAGATTAAATCGTTAGAGGAACAGGTGACAGTGTTGTCAAAGGAGAACGATAGGCTACAGGCCAACGAGAAGAAACAAAAAAACCACTAGTTCAATTGTCTTCAGAAATGTCGAAGCAGCAACGGCCTTTGTCAATTCAAAATTATCATGACCGAGTTGTTTTTCTTACAGCCCAGGTATGGTTTTTTCCACATCGATTTTGTATGATTTGGTTTCAAATAGCATAACCGATTAGTTCTATTGGCTTGAATAGATTAAAAACAATTTTGTTTACTTCCAATTACCAGAAATGATTTTGATTTTCTATTTGAATTAGCATGAAAGATTTCGTTTGAAATTAGCATAAACTATTTTTATTTGCATCGATTCGTTTTCCTAAAATCAAATATAGCCAGGATTTGGTTATGCGATTTTATTGTTCTCAGATTAGTATAAATCATTGAGTTGTTTTCAATTCTGTTTGGTTTGCGTTTGAAACAATTTTGTACATTTGAATCAAGGGTAGTCAATTGGGTTTGCTTTCGTTTGGTTATGTTCAATAGATTCAAAAAATCTTGTTGACTTCGATTTACCAAAAACGATTATGTTTCGTTTTCAATAAATATTTTCGTTTGGATTATGATTGCATTCGACTTGTAAAAAATATTTGTTTCCTAAAATCGTGTAGCTATGTTTTGATTGATACGATTTTGCATAACGATTGTGTCGGCCCTAAACTGGCTTGATTCATTTCTTTTGGCTTGATTTTGAGACGATTATGTATGCTTGGATTAGCATGGTCTTTCATGTATGCAATGCATCAATATGAAAGATTGGTTTGACAAATATAACGTGATCTATTGATTCACAAAACGACTCTGTTAGTTTTGATTTTGAAAAACGACTCTGTTAGTTTTGATTTTGAAAAACGATTCTGTTAAGTTCAGATTGACATATCTTGCCTTTATTGAATTCGTATGAAAGACTTGGTTAAATTGATTATAGTCTGTTTCGAAATTGGTTCAAGAGGTGATTTCGTTGGTTCCTTAACTGTCAACTGATTATGTCTATTGTGAATTGGTAATAAAAGTTGTTTGACAAATCTCACATATCTTGTTATCATTTGACTAATTCAATTACGATTTCATTTGTTTCATTTTGCATACAAGTTTTTATTCGTTGTGGTATGAATTAGAATTGGTAATAAAAGTTATTTTGACAAATCTCACATATCTTGTTATCATTTGACTAATTCAATTACATTTCATTTGTTTCATTTTTGCATAATATATTTTATCTGCTGTAAGGACTGATTTTGGCTTTATTTGGAATTAGTAATTAAAGATTTCGTTTAATAGGTCGAATATAATTCTATTATGATTTGGATTGATTTAAAACGATTATATTCTCAAATTAGATCTCACCATTTAATCACAAGATCCTATAGCTAGTCTTAAAAATTAGATTTTTTGTCATTTTTATCAATAAAACAAGATCTAAACCTCCTAGATTTGTCCACCTTCAGGTATCTACGAATTTCAATGACAAATTTGACATGTTGTAGAAGTTTAGATATACTTTTTAGTTGTTAGTCATAGTCTAAAATAGGGACTTGGGATATTAATATCCCGATTTTTGTAAATTGTTTTGATAATCTCATAGATGTTTTACCCTGTGGTGTTTATAAACTAATTTATTTTTTGTAAGAAACTCATCATCATCACTGTTGGGAGAACCAGATTATGGATTTATGATACAGACTGGGATGAAAGCTGATGTCTTGTAACAACTTTTAGCTTTCAACATATCAAACTTTTATTTCAAGTTTTCTTCATATCTGTTTGCAATTAATTATCGACTATTTTAGCTATCGTAATTCATTGCAGTTTGATGTGGATTTGTCATGTGGGTTATCCATATCCCATTTATTTGAAAGTACAACAATCACTTTGTTTCAAATTTAATGAATTAAAGGTTTATCTACTTGCTAAACGAATCATTTTATACAAATCTTTGCACACACATTTATCTAAATACATGATTTGTAAATTATAAGATAGTTGTAATTTTTTATGTCTTGTTTGTCCCATCATTTATATTTGAAGAGAACAACTACTTACTATTTACGAGAAGCTTGTGGAAATCTAAGTGTGTTTCACTCCCACTTCCATCAACTAAACTAACCATTGCATATAGGACAAACTCAAGCATTACTGTGTCACCATATTTTGTTATTTAATAGTTAATTTATTAGTGCTATTTAAGTAGTTTAGATATATATATAGTTTAGAGTTATAGTTAGGATTATACTAATTCTTCATCTTTAGATAGTGTTCGCTTTATTTTGTATCATAAAATTATAAAAATAAAAAACAATAGTTTTATTGTCATAGGACAAATTACAAATGATTTTTGCACGCTTTCATTTAAATCAGAATCAGAATATTGTACATGTGTGATTAATATTTAATTCTATTAAAATTGAACATTTAATCTCATAGGATTATTGTTGTATAATATTAGGTAATAGCCTGTATATATGTAATTTTGCATTTTTTTATTAGTTTGCTTTAGTTATTGTTTTTATTTAGATTAGTCTCTTAGTGTAGTTTTCATTTGTTATTTTTAGGACTTAGACTGCCCAACGTATCGCTTAAACTCCATCGTGGATCATCCCAAATAGCTTGGTTTATTTAGACAACTCCGGACTGAACCTATTCTTCCAGTTGGCGAAATGCTTCATTTTCACAACAAGAGGCTATTAAAGAGATGATTTGCTTACAGATGTTTATGGAGGACCTGAAAGAAGCAAGAGAATAGTGGCTGTAATCGATAGTGAGAGGCACTATCTTGCAAAGAACTCTTCCATCTAAGAATTAATCATATAATAAAAATTGAGGTACCTCGATACGATCCAATCTTAAGATGGATATTTGAAGTTGGAAAAGATACACACTACTAACTAGCTAGAATTCTGCAGACATCTTAACAAAGGGACTAACCAGGCAGAAACTGAGTTCCTGCTCAGCTTTAGTTGGTCTTCAAGAATGAATATGAAGATGAGAAATTTCCAGGTCCAAGAAGGTTTAGAGTCCAGCATATACAACAACCATGGAGTTGTTGAGATTAGTCTCCAAGGGAGATTGCTTGGTTGTGGAGCCCGACATCTTCCATTTAGAGGTCCTTACTTTCAACCGTGTTTATACCCTATGAATAATTTACACCCTGTATATGTACAATCTTCCACTTGGAGTGCAAGAAAATTTCTTGTTGTTGGAAAATACTCCTAATGGACTAGCAACTAGGGTCGAATTTGCATGCAGCATTTTGGTTCAGGAAGAAATTACTTTTAACCTACCACCCAAAACTTAAACCCTTTCACACATACGAATGGAAAGAACTACTAACCTTTTTAATGATGTTTTGTGTAGATCCTCCAAGGCGCTTTGCCCGGCCATTTCAGTAATTTCTCCTTCCAAAGATAATCTTGCAATCAAGACAAAACACTGTTTTCAGCATGCATGCTACTTTTCTACTTGAGGGTTAGAAATTAAGTATAAATTAAGCAAATCATAGATAACTCATGCATTGGGATGGGAAAGTATTCTTTTATTATTTTCAAAATGAATCAATCCATAATCAAAGTCGAGACCGACTCACCCTCCTTGATCCCGGGATCCTGGCTCCTCCTCTTCTTTTGTCCCAACTCTTTAGCATTAATTCCTCCTTAGGCTTGAGGAAAATGCTAAAGGGTTTGGACAATGGGAATATGCAAATGCGCAGAGTTTCTTTGTTTATAATTTTCCTTTCTTCCGAATGGTACCTACCCTTCTTTTATAGGCTAGAAGGAGTTGTTTTTGGATGAACTCGGCCATGCATGGCCGAGAGTTCTCGCCGAACCCACCCATAGCTTTGGTCAGTCGGCAACTTCTTCTCTCATTTTTTGTTTTGTTAGGTAAACTGGTTGTAGTAGGCCCCACAAAGCATTCACACACATGTAGTAGTGGGTTAGGACACGTGTACCTTGACCCAAGAAGATTTCAAAGAGGTTTTCAGCTAGAATGTTTTGGCAACGGTTGATATGAGTTGACCCGACACAAGCATGTGTGGTAATTTAGTGTTGTCAGATGCCCCTAATGTGCGGAGGTCGGAGCATCTCGAAGGATGAAATATTACCAATCTTTTACCAATCTATTTTGATATGCCGAATGAGTGAGCCCAAGAATCGAGAATCAGTAGGTGTCACAACAAAATAATGAATGTCCCACTGAGGCGTGGCATACTCCATGCTCTCTGGATAAAATAGAACTGAAGGGATACCAATCAAATACACTGTAGATCCATGTCAATAACTAGAGTAAAGAGTAGCCGCTAATAATACATAGCCGAGATACATCTCGAAATCTAAAAGATATACATATAGAGTATCCATCTCCCGGAAGTTGAATCTCGCCTGATGGCTATACTTCATAGCTCGAGAAACAACTCAAGATATTCAAAACTCAGGTAAGAATGCATAATGAGTGTGAAACTTCACTACCCAGAGGTTCAACGCTCGCTTGCTATGGACTTGAGAATTGATGATCGATCAAGGGCTTCAGCGGTTTCGAACAAAGACTTGATTAGAAGTTCAGGATGGTCGGGTATGGACAAGAGACATATTGCAGAGGGGTCAATTTCGTGCTCAAAGGACAAACTTCCCTTTGACAATAGCACCTACAAGTGATAAGACCTTTTGATATATATGTTAATCATAATTTCATGATGCAGGAGGCAATGCAAGCTCTCCGTATGTTTGGAAGAGTGACCAAACGGTGGAGGACACAACTCTGAGAGTACGAGAAAAGCTTCCTAAGGTCGAGATTCTACATCCCATAGTATGATAATCAAATGGATAGGGATAAAGTTTTATCCAAGGGCAACTCATTATGTCACAATAAAGAAAATACTTTTCCTATCCTCTTTTGGGGTATACGGATTTTTTTGTTCTTTTGATAATTTTGAAAAAGAATAAAAGAATATTACGCTATAATGGAGGAACGAAAGTACTGCAAAACATACAAGCTCAAGGCACAAGGGACAAGACTAATGTTCTAGTAAAATGATAATGCTGTGAAAAAAATCACCTTCAAATACAAGGTGTTAAGATGTAAGCAAACCATAAGGCTGGATGGGTAAGGTATGCAACAAGTGCTTGATAGGAATTACTGGCTAAATGGTAAATATCGTTCTATGTTAAGTTTTACGTGCCCATAGAAGGTAAGATTGATGGTTTTCATATTTAGAGAGTTTGAAAAAGAAGAAAAAGGAGACTCCAAAGTAAGTAACAGTTCTTTTTTGGAAATAGTATAGTTGGTTCTAAAAAGGGATAAACTAGCACCGAATAGACGTCCAATTTAAAACCATTTAACGAGTGTGAAAAGGACAAGATCAATTAATTATTTTTTATAAAAAAAAAAAAAAAAAAAAAAGCTTAACTATGGAATCCGCTAGTCGATCCCAAGCCAAATTCTTCTTTGGAATCACTAACTACTACTTAATTTATTGAGTTATTGAGTGTATACAAGATTCATCAATACATGGAGATCACACATCTAAGATGTAGAAGCACAAGCAAAGATCTAACCTTTTATTATGATCAATGTAAGATCACATAATAGATGACCGATCCGGCATAAACCTCGTGATGGCCATACAAGCAATAGATATGGAGTCATAAAATGCTCCCGCTAATACAAAATAATGCCTCCAAAGGTTGAATAAGAAATGAAGATCAATAAGGCTGATATGAATGCCAAAATCCTCCAAATTTTGTTAGAATGCCACGCCCAATGAAGGATGAACCTCAACTCTTGGCCTCATTAAAAGTGTCCAATCACCCCAAGAAAGAGTACCAATTGATAGATGTGGTGATGGTAAGAATAACCCAGCTTCCTGAATCTCCAATATCCCTCTCCTGCTTAACATTCCTCAGATCTCAATTTCCCACTCAATGGGGTGCCCCCACTGGATGATTGAAACCCAAGTTGGTTCGGCCTTGATGAAGGAGCTCTCCAAATGCTCCTTTTCAAAATCTCCTAATATAGATCGGCACGGTAAGAATAACTCCAGTGCTCAATCTCCAAGATCCTCTCAATCAGAGATCTCAATTTCCTATCACTGGGGTACCCTACTAGATGACTGGAACCCCATTTGTCGGTCCTCATGAAGGAGGCCTCCAAATTCCTCTGAAACTCTCCAAGAATATAGATCGGCAATGAGGAACTTGTATGGAGACGTTTTGAGCTCGGGATTCTGCTAAAATTCCTAGATCTCGAGTTTTAATCAATCACAGATGTCCCTATGGTCTACCTATCGCCCCAATCGGAAGACAAATATAGGAATGATGATAACCTCCAAAATCCCTCAACCGAATGGTCATGCCCTAAACAAAACCCACTGTTTAATGGTTCCTAGTCTCTTCAGATAAGTTGGATCAACCTCCTCATAAACTGGCTCCCTAGACTAGAATGGTGTGGGAGGAGTCTTTCATCCCCTAGGACCACCTATATGGAACAAGGTGAGTGATATTTCACCATTGAGTTGTTCCCATGGGTTTGTACAGCAAAACCCCAAACTGAATACTCAAGATAATAGCAAATGCTATCCAAACCAAATGAGTAATAGAAAAATCTACCTCTTACTTTCTATACTTCTTCTCTCTTTAACTATCTCTGTTGAGTTAGGTTAACCTCTAAGTTTAACTTCTATTCCTTTCTGTTGAGTTATTTTTTTACTCCTTTATCCTTTTCCTTCTAAGTCAACTTAAAATATAACTTTAAATTCTTGACTTTCCCCTGCTGTGAGACTATGATCTAGTGGGGGTGCCCGGGCCACCTAGGTTCTCCCCATCACCTCTCTAAGAGGTGGGGGTACCACAGGCTCAAGCTTCTGGAAATTGCTTGTCCCTGGGCAATTCCAAACCTTCTTCTAAACCATGTGTTCTCGCCCTGCGGTAATCCCAATGTAAATCCTTTCCACCGTATCAGATACTTGATGCTTTGTTTTCAGAGCCTCTTCTCTCTGAATTTTAACACCTCCTCTGGAATCAAACAAGTTGTCCCTCCTCATCCATGGGAGGTAATGCCCAATAGGCCTAACATGTTGACTGAGGGATTTCTTAAGGCACAAGACATGTGGAAGACATTAGAATTTGTTACCCCAGGAAGTTCCGTACCATAAGCTATCGCCTCTATCTCTCCCACTGGACTGTAAGGTCCAAAGAAACAGGGCTGCAGTTTCTCCACTCCGCTTTTCTTAATGGAGGCCTGCCTGTAAGGTTTCAACCTCAAATAGACTAAAACACCAACATCAAAGGGAACGATCAACTCGGTGGCTTTTCTCTCGCTTTGGACCTTTTGTCGGTTTTGCACCCTCTCAGAATGATCCTTCAATTCCCTGAGAATGTTCTTTAATATTCTCAAGTATCTGTAATCTCACTATCGGAGTCCTCGCTGGTCACAAATGCACTTCCATACAAATGATAAAGGATCATAGCTATATAAAGATTCACGTAAGGGATATGCCAATGGACATATGTTGATGGTGTTGTAGCAATATTCTCCCAAATGTATCCATCTGACCCATGCTTTCTGCTTTCTTGCCACATAATTCTTGAGATAGTCTTCCACCCATTTTTTGACTATATCAGTCTGACCATACATCTGAGGGTGATAGCTAGTAATAGGATTCAATTATGTACCCACTAATCTGAACAAATACTGCCAAAACGTACTCATGAATCGTTTGTCCCTGGCCACCGATGATGGTTTTGCAGGCCGTGGTAATTCTAACACCCTCTCTAGTGTACAATTTGGCCAAATTCCTGTGTTGCACTGAAGTCTCTGGCTATGGGAAAAAAGTGTGAAAACTTCGCCAACCTGTCTACCACCACGAAGATGTACCTTCCTGCTCTGGAAACCCTGATGAAATCCATGGATATATCTTTCCCACTCAGGTTCTCGAATAGGTAGGGCCGCAATGTTCTACAGGTGCTCATCCTTGTTTTCTTGGTATGTAGTGAATTCTTTGACATGCTTCATCACATCTCTGAGGCCTTTCCATAAACTTTCTCCACTGCTCAGAGGTTCATCGATGTCTCGATGCCCCGCCATCGGTGAGTTATGACATGCATGAAGGATCTTAGCTTGAGAGATGATCCAAGAACTAAAAAAGATCCAACCTTTCTAATAGATGAGGTCATAAATGACCTCATCTAGAAGTTGTCATCCTAGATTTTCCCATCCAACAATTGACAAGCGAATCGATCCTTTGCATATTCCACTATCAAGTGTCTCTTCCTAGCTTGACCGGGACTCGACATGGCAAAAATGGATGGCCTTTCGGATAATGCATCATTTAATTGGCTGTTTTCCTTGATGAATTCAATGTCAAAGTCCTAGGGCTTCTTTGTATTTTTCTTACCCATTTTGTTGTCTTTCATTCAAACTTTTCCGGCTTCCAATAGATATTTAAGACTATTATGGTCTCCGATTGGACTACAAACCTTGTACCCCACCAAATATTATTCTAATTTGCTAGTGTGCATGCATGATAGCAAAGATTTCTTTGTCGTGAAATGTCAGAAAGTAGTTCAGACCCTAAGTTTCCAGCTATATAAGGGGTGCCTCGCTGTGATCAAGATCGCCCCTATACTCTTCCCCAGGCACTGGGCTAATCTGAAGTGAAGGTGTATGCCAAAATCAGAGCTAGAACCGGGCAGTGCTCAAGGACCTTCATTTTCTCCATCGTGACTTGGGCCTCTATCATTCCATCTAGTTGACCCTTTTGGTCGTCAACAAGGGGTGCAATTGAGAAACCCTTTGACAAATTTCCTCTATCAGGAGCGTATAGGCCCGTGAATCCTCTACCTGCGGAGTAAAGCTGGAGTAGGTCATTCCCAATGGTCGCTATTTTCCCTGTGTACCTGTACCCTTTTGCCCCTATGATAGTCCTGCTAGCACTTGCAGGGTCATTCCAAACTCACACTTTGGATTCCTTTGGCGAGTAGTGACTGCTTCCATGATTGAGCATTTGTCCACATATCGCATAGTGTTCCTCCCAGTTCTTTTTGTAAATGAGCAAGTCGTCAAAGAATACCAACAAGTGTTTCTCAATTGTTTTTGAACACATGGTGGTTCGCTATGCAAGACTGAAATGTGGTTGGGGCATTAGTTAACCTAAAGGGCATCACCAAAAACTCAGAATGGCCATAGTGACACCCAGTAAAGGTTGTTTTGGATATGTCCTCCTCCCTCATCTTGGATTTGATGGTAGCCCGAAAGAAGATCAATTTTGTGAAATATATAGCTCCATGCGCCCATCCAACAACTCATCAACTCGGGTATGGGGGTACCTCTTTGATCATCTTCATTCAAAGCCCCGAAGTCACTGCACATTCTCATCATTCCATCCTTCTCTTCACCAAGACTAATGGGACGGCTAAAATGGGCTTGAACTTATCTCCATGGGGTCCCCAAGGTTCAGAAGCCCTTTGATGACCTTCTCTCATCCGCCTTTTACTTCTTGGGATGCCTATAGGTGTGGTGATAACAGGATTAGTCCTTGCTTCTAGCTCAATGATGTGCTCAAACCCCTGTCTGGTGGCACACCAAGGAATCGACCTAAACACTTTATGGTGCTTGTGAAGGATTATTTTGATCTCTAGTGTGTAATGCACCTTCCCCTTCTCATCCAAATTCGTGTTGAGATTCCATTCCATCACAGATACAATTTCTTCCCTTATAGAAGACATTTGGATTCCCATCCTCTTGGTCGTGGGACCACTTGGCGTGGTGTAGTTAATGGCCATGCTTCTAAGCACAACTCTTACATCCTCCTTTTCCTCCACAAAGGACATTTCCATGGTCTGTAATTTGTGGTGATGGGTCCTAGAGTGTCGTTAACAAGACTCTTAGGATGATGTTGGTATCGGAAGATCCATCACATACACATCCTAACTAACTCACCTTCAAGTGTGAGAGTTTCCATAATTCGGGTATGTATCTGCTATAAGGCATAGTACTACCACCTACTACCTCCACTTTTAATCCTTCAAACTCTATTGTAGTTATGTGCCTCTCTAATGTTGCATCAATGAAATTGTGGGAATTCTCCTCCCATCAATCGTGAATCCCACACTCTCTCTGGCCCTTTTAAGACCCTCTCTATCCCTGGTGTGTTGAACTTTGGGTAACTTCACGATAGATCTAACGTAGCCTCTCCAAACAAGACAGCCTTAGTTCTGAACCTCCTCTTCTGCTGCCTCTAACATTTCGGCCTCCATGTTTTGTAGGATTCCACCATACCTATCCTTCTTCATCATCCAAGGGACCAATGTAATGTAAATTGCCTCATCCCATGCACTTTGTGCGGGAGGGATCTCCAAGGTTCTTGCATGTAGAGGCTGTAGCTGTTTCCTTCTCGCCTCTCCCCGGTGTTTTCATCTATTCTTCCACCACCCTTGTCATAACCCTTTTTAGGGTCACGCTCCTCCCGGTTTATTGAGGCCTTTGATTCTTCCATTCATTGTTAAGAGGTGGTTCCATGAATTCTTGGTTTAGTACTGACCTGTGATCCTCGCTTCAAATGGCTCAGAGGGTCGGTAGGTTTGAAGGTCTTAACTAACCCTTCAAGGGTTCCATCAATCCTTCTCAGAAGAGTATCATGAGCTCCTCGGTTAGGACATATCTTGCACCATCACTGCCAATCTCGGGAACTCATCAATGTATGCCTCCCCAAATTGCACTGCTTTTCTTGAGGCTGGGTGACTGTATGTAACTCGTGATCTCCTAGATCAACCTATCAATGAGCTCTCGAGGAATTCAGAGTAGGATACAATCCGGGTTGTGGCTTTATGTGGAGCCCATGGTACCACCATCATGGGTCTCTACATAAACTACATAGTGGTGTCCTGATGGCCTCCATCTCTCTCTCATGGGGGTTGGCTATGTAGGTATTCAGTCAGACCATTCCAGCTGCCATCTTAGTCACACCATCAAAGTATGGGAATCTCTCATCTTCCTGTGTCCTTCAGCCAAACTCAAAGATGCCCCTATGGTTCGTCCTATACTAGTTTCTGAACTTGAGTTGATACATCGTCTAGGGTACATGTCTTTGAACTTTCATATCCAAGTTGTATTCCCTGGTACTCCTGGCCAACACTCAGGTAGCAGATAACCCCAGACCATACATGACCACATTCACATATGAGCAAGGGCAGCATGGTCTGGGGTTAGCTCTGCTACTCGAGTGTTGGCCTAGCGTTCATCTGTAAACACTGGCACAAATGGCCTTCCAAGTGATTGGTCTTGCTACCCATCTTCCCATGGAATTTTCCACCTCCAAGACTCCCTTCAGATCCCGGTGCTTTCTCCAGGTTATATATGTCTTCCTCATGGGTTCCACCCTGACCTCCAAACCTCCTTTATTCCCATATCGACGTGATCTTGCTCCCGATGGGTTACTTGCACTGGTTACCGGGCCATTCTAGTTTGGTTCTTGTTCATTTCTGTAGATTCTCATCAACTTTCTCTTCAAGGTTCTTTATATTTTGGTATTGTCCTCTCTTTTGGTTTCATGATACTCATCCAATTGTCTGACCAATGTGCTTTCTGTGTGCTTCATGTTTTGTTGGAACTTACCAGCCCAGCCATTTCAGAGAGCTAAGCCCCCAGGCTCATGGTCGCTCTCGAATTTCTCTATTTCTACTGCTTTCATTGTTGTTTATCTTCCTTCTACCCATAACAATTACACTGTACCCTCCACAGGTTGTTTTGCATGCGCTGATCCCTCCAAACTTGTGGAGGGATCGAAGCTCTGATACCACAGTAATGATCCCAAGCCAAATTTTTCTTGGAATCACTAACTACTACTAATTTATTGAGTTATTAAGTCCATACAAGATCCATCAACACATCGAGATCACAACATATTCAAGATGTAGAAAACACAAGCAAAGCTCAATCTTTTATTATGAGCAATGTAAGATCAATACAATAGATGACCAATCTAGCATAAACCTCAGATGACCATACAAACAATAGATATGAGCTGCTACAAATGTTCCCGCTAATATAAAATAATGCCTCCCAAAGGCTGAATAAGAAATGAAGATCATCAAAGGTAGATACAGAATGCTAAACTCTCCAGTTGAAGAATGCCACGCCCAATAGAAGGATGAAACCCTAAATAACCTCATCACAAAAGTGTCCAATCACCCTAAGAAATAGTACCACTGATAGATCTAGTATTTTGTAAGGAATAACCTGTGCCCTAATTTCCCAAGATCCTCCCTAATCTTCAGATCCTAATTTCCCACCTGGAATGGGTGCCCTGTAATCGATGACTAAACTCCCAAATTCTGTTCGCCCTCGGGATGAAGGAGGTATCCAAATGATCTCAAACTCTCCCAGAATATAGATCGGGCAATGGTAAGAATTAACCCAGTGCCCTCGGACCTCCAAGATCCCTCTCAATCTCCTAGATCTGAATTTTCCCACCGAATGGGGTAAGTGTCCCCACTGGATGACTGGAACCCTAGTTGGTTCGGACCCATGAAGGAGGCCTCCAAAATGCTCCTAAACTCCTCCAAGAATATATAGATCAAAGCTATGAGAATCCCATGAGAATTTTCGAGTCAGATCTCAACCAGATCCTCTAGATCCTAGTCTTTCATTTGAATTACATGATCGCCCTATGGCTCCACTCTGTGACGCCCCAATCAAGTGCATAAATATAGAATGATGATAACCTCCGCAAGTCTCTAAAATTGATGGTCATGCCTCCAAACAAAACCTAACTGCTTCACTGCCTAGGCCCGTGATGTTTGATCAATTTCCCATAAACCGGGCCCCGAGACTAGAATGGTGTGGAGGAGTCTTCATCCCCAGACCAAGATATGGAACAAGGTGAGGGATATTTCACCACTGAGTTTATCACAAGGTTTTGCATGTGAAAAACCCCCCAAACTAAATACCAAGAGCAATAGCAAATGCTAATTGAAACCGTAATGAGTAATAGGTGCACCCCGGCCTCTTACTTATACTTTTCCTTCTAATTCTCTGTTGAGTTAGGTTAACTCCTAGGGTTAATATTCTATTATTATGTTGAGTTATCTTTTACTCATTTATCCTTTTCCTTTCTTAAGTCAACTTAAAAATATAACTTTTAACTTCTTGACTTTCCCCCCTTCAGTGTGAGACTATGACCTAGTGGGGGTGCCCAGGCCACTGTGTCTCCTCATCACCTCTCTAAGAGGTGGGGGACATTACATCCGTCGGGAATGTTCTTCTGAACCATTTTAATGAGTGTGAAAGAATAAGGTCACTCGATGATCTTTTCAATTTTAGGGAGTCTTAAAAGAGCTTAACTATGGACTCTGTGGGAGTTTCTTTTTCGTAAATTTAGTCCCTCAGGCCCGAAAAAGGAATAAAATTATACCTGAGGATAATATTCTAAAGAATGGGAATTCAATAGAGTATTCCTTTGTTCGTACAATTGACCATCCAGACCGAAAAAGGGGTAAACTACCGCCGGAAAGATGTGACTTCAAATTTCAGTTTAACGAGCGTGAAAGGTCACAAGATCGCTCGGCAATCTTTTCATTTTTAGAGGATCTGAAAAGGGCTTAAAAGGAGACCCGTTATGTTTTGGGAGTCCGGAGGGTAAGTCAAAGAGTGAAAAAGACCCATGCAAATGAGGCTCAAACTCGTATTCAAGAAAGACTATATGGTCTCCCGAGCCTACAGTGTTGTTAGAAACGACATGGACACCATAATGCCACCAGGACCTACCTAGGGCATCCATGTTTTGGTGAGCTTTGCCACCAAGTCGCAACACTTCTATAACAGATATGACGGTTCCGTGTCACCACCGGATGGGATCGATCCTATAGCATAAGAAAAAGGCAACGAGATGCAAAAGTTGGGGTGATAGCCTAACCTATATGCTCAAGTTGATTTTTGAAAAAAAAATAAAAAATTATGGACCGTCAATATATTTTATTTTTTATTTTTCGAAACTCAAAAAAAAAAATGTCCCAATACCTGATCAAATCCCTCCCGTATAACTCCTGGATCACTCTAAATGGTTTTTGTTATAAAGAAACTGATAAGAGGGCCCAAAAAAGTGACAAAAAGAGGCCAAAAAGTCTATAAATAGAAGCTGGCAGCTCATTATCACCATTGCTGATTTGGAAATTGACTCTGGAGCCAAAAGACCCCCTTTTCCAAAGATCGTGATTCCGGGAGCTACAGTGGACGAAACAGACTTCTGCTTGGACCAAGTAAGTAAAAACTCCCAAATATATCTATTCAATACTTCAATTTCTACATTTGAGTTGTTTTTGGGTGGGCATCGACCTCAAAAAGGTCGGCCCTAGGTACACGCGGGGTGTCCAGAGACAGCCCACGTGTACACACATGCAGAGTAAAGTCATCACGTGTGTACATGCGACTATCGCCTCTATAGGCCGCATGTACCCCCCTATTGATGCAAAAGTAAATGAAAACAAGTATTGACCCTCCTTTACCTTGTTGTGTTAGCAGGATGTATGTCCGGTGGAGGGAAAGGGATCACGAGGCCTCCAATGAGTTAGTGGTTGCAGATCCAAATGTTGTCGCCGTGCTGACGCCGTGTGGGTTGTTGAAATTGTTTTTATGTCTGTTTATGCACGTGTAACCAAGTCCATTGAATGCATTGATTGATTACTGGCACCCTGACGCAGAGGCGTTTATGCTAGAGGGGCAATCCTTGGTGCCCACCACCGAGGATATTTACTTCTTGAATGGCCTCTCAAGGAGAGGGGAACCAGTCAACTTTCAGACTTTTCCTGCGGGGCCGAGCAAGGTCTCGGAGCTGATAGCTGAGTACTGTGAGGATGGGACTGATCGTAGAGGTTCCTCGGTACCTATTAGCAAGATTACCAACCTCGCACTACAGACTATTTTATTGCTTATTCGGCGGATTACCGGCTCAGCAGCCGTGCAACGGGCTTCACGCACACAGATGAACTGTGTTATTCAGTGCATGAATGCATACATTTTTTATTGGAGTACCACACTGTTGGAGTGTATGAAGAGGCAATTGACAGATTGATGACAATGGGCACATAGGAACTTTGGGTTTGGGACCATCCTGTGTTCGTTCTTTTTCGAGAGAGTTTCGTGCTTCAGTCCTCGGCTTGCAGTACGAGGACATATGGCCACTTTCTCTGTAGTATGCAGATGGGCAGTGTTACTACCGCGACAGGGTGGCGGAAGGACCGTTGAGGCCTTCGATGACGACTTTTTTGTTTGGTTGTCACGACAGATCCCTGCTATCGAGGACTACCCATATGCGGGGATCAACTTCTCTAGAGATCTAGAGATACCAGTGCCTTTTGGTGAGGAGCAAGGGGAGATGGGTAAGTCTCCACCTGTACAGTTTTTTTTTTGTTTGCATATGTAATTTTTATGTCCTTTTGATATATATATCATGTTTTTGTATGCCAGAGTATTCGATGGGTGAAAATTTATTGCATGCAGATGTGGGACCCGTGCAACCTGCCGACTATGCACAAAACAGGCGTCGCCCACGACTGGAAGCCGCAGCTGCCACCGCTAGGGGAGAAAGAGTAGCAGGGAACCTCCCAACAGGAGAGGCCGAGGGGGTCCTTAGGCAAATTGAGCGGAACTTTACTGCGCTCACTCGCACAGTCTCGATGGCAGAGATAGAGGACCTGCCACCATCCATGCAGACTCATGTTGTGGGGGCACCTCGGACATGGGTCCGTTTGTTTAGGCGTTTATCCCATGCAGTAGATGATTATAACAGGGCCCATAGGCCCTGAACAAACTTTATACTTTTTATGTGCCACAAGAACCTTGTTGTATATATTTTTTGAGGGCATAAGCCCGGTGACTCGTTACTGTTCCCACTTTTGAGGCGCTTGCGTCCATCTATGTACTCTGAGGATTTTATGATGTTTATATATGGTTTTTATCTCTTTTTGTGTCTTATGGATTATGTGTGCAAAAATGTATTTACATGTTTATGTTCATGATCGTTTTATATGTGGGAAAGATGCCAATCTAAAATGTGATTAGCTAGAGTATCTGTAATTTGGTTTAATCTCCTAGGAACATGAAAATATGGAATATAATCAAATTTGCATTCTAAGAGACGTACCCTAAGGAATCGTCAGTGTAAAGTTGGATCATGAACCCGGTATATTCTGTTTAGCTGCGACACAACCAGTTGAGCGTCTAGATAGACCCAGAGACGAGAGATACCCAATGATAAAGCGTCATGAAGCAACTCAATAATTGCATTATACTCGGCAACATTATTTGTGGTGTCACCTAAGCATATACCTCCGAAAGATAACAACTGACCCTGTGGTGTAAAGATTACCCAAGCTGCAGAGGCAAGCCTCCGCGTGTGTCGACTAGCACCGTCCGCATAACCAACGAACACCTCGGACTCACCTAACATCTACCATTTTGACGAAAGATAACATCAATGACATGTCCATAACACTTTTAAAAGAATCGTAAAAAGGTGATATTACAAAGACTATACATATGTTACAAAAAGTTACCCACAGTGACCTTTCTATGAGTAATACTTCTTGAGGTAGAGCCCATTTCTAGGCTCCGCCAAAGCATTCCCTTCAAAATCGACCAAACAATAAGTGCCCTTTTTTAATACCTCTTTGATAATGAAGGGTCTGAACCACATGGGTTTAAACTTTCCTACCCCCAGGGGGTCCTTGTCTTGGTCATAGACCAGGACAAGGTCGCCCTCAGAAAAAATCCAAGGATGAACGGACCTATCATATTGACACTTGACCTTATTTTTATGAGCCTCGTTGTCCAGTGCCGCATCGCGATGCTGCTCATCAAGCTGCTCAAGGTGTACTAACCACTCTTCAAGTGGAGAAGTGTCTAGCAATAACTGTACTGCCAATTTCAGAGATGGGATTTGACATTCGATGGGCAAGACTGCCTCCAGCCCATAGACGAGTTGGAAAGGTGAGAAACCGGTTGCAATCTTAACAGATGTCCGGTAAGCTCATAATGTCGAGTATAACATCAAATTCCAGTTTGACTTGGCTGAGTTGATAGTTCATTGTAGAATCATTTTAAGAGTTTTGTTTACAGCTTCCACCTGCCCATTGGCTTGGGGGTAGTAAGGTGAGGAATGTTCTTTCCATAAGCCAAGATTTGATGTTAATTCGGACATCATTTGGTTCTGAAAGTGACTGCCATGGTCAGTGACAATCTCTCTCGGGACGCCGAATCGTGCTATAATCTGGTTGAATAAGAAGAGAGTTGCAGTCTCTCCATCATCTTTAAATGTTGGCATAGCTTCGACCCACTTAGTGAAGTAGTCGACAACTACGATTATATAGCGGTGCCCCCTTGCTGACGGGGGGTTGCATGTAGTGTAATCAATCCCCCACTTAGTGAAGGGACCAACTGTGATGACAGGAAACATGGGAGAAGGATGTGCCCTCATCTTCCGAGAGAAGATTTGGCACGGATGGCACTTCTTGACCGAATCGATACAATCTTTGATAAGTGTGGGCTAGAAGTAACCTGCTCGTAAAATCTTTTGGGCTATTGCCAACCCAAATAAGTGACCGCCACAAGCTCCTGTATGACAATTGTTGAGCACTATGACGGCCTCCTCATGAGTGAGACATCGACGTAAGATGCAGTATACACCTCTCCGATACAACGTATCATCGAGTATGAGATAATTCTTAGCCTGATGGTGTATCCGTCGATGCTCGTCATGAGAAGAAGAGGTGGGGCACTTCAAATTCTGGCGATAGATCAATATATCTCCATACCAGGGGTCTGAATATTCAATCAAAAACATATCCCCCTGGATAGGTGATTCCTCAGGCACAACGTCACCTGACTCAACCGGAAGCTCCGAAATAAGTTCTGTGAAGACCATTGACTTTTTGGACTTTGCTGAAACGAAGTCTAAATCAAATTCTTGGAGGATGACCATCCATCTACTGATTTTTCTGCCGATAACGTGTCTTGTCAACATGTACTGGAATGGATTCACGACAGCAACGACGGTGGTCTTGCGAAACAAAACATAGTGACGGAACTGTTGAATAGCATGAACTGCTGCCAACGCAATTTTTTCGAGATGGGAATAATTAAGTTCCGGTCCTACGAGGCCTCGGCTCAGGTAATAGATCACGTATTCTGAAAACGAATCATCTTCCTGAACTAAAACCATGCCTATGG
>SNQJ01S0183546.1:0-18983 GCA_010110895.2 Picea sitchensis | reverse complement strand
TCCTAGGCCACATCATATCAACAGGAGGTATAAAAACATGCCCTAAGAGAGTGGAGGCCATTCAAAAAATTGAAATTCTCAGAAACAAGAAGCCTATTCATTCTTTTATAGGCAAAATAATTTTTTTGAGGTGCTTTGTGCCAAAATTTGCTGAAATCATAAGGCCTATCACCAACATGATGAAGAAAGATGTTGTTATCAAGTGGTCATAGGAGGAAATATCAAAATTCCAGAAGATTAATAAAGCCTTGGTTGAATCGCCTGTATTAGTCCGCCCTAACTATGCCAAAGAGTTATTTATCTTTTCTTTCACCTCCAAGGAAACCATTACTACTATGCTACCGCAAAAGAATGAAGAAGTGCATTAACAAACCATATCCTTTTTCAACAAATCCCTCCAAGATGCTGAACTGAAGTATGAAATATTAGAAAAACAGGCCTATGCATTGGTCAAAGCATTGAAAACCTTCAGGGTGTATGTGTTACAGTCTAGCATAATGGCCTATGTTCCTAGCAACAATGTCAAAGAGAATATGGTCTAGCTAGATAGTGAAGGGAAAAGAGGGAAATGTATTTTCAAATTGTTGGAGTATGACTTGCACATAAATCCCACCAAGTTGATCAAGGGACACAGACTTTCCAAGTTGTTATCATAATCAAACTGTAAGGTGATGGAATTACATCATAGGTTCACCCAATCTATAAACCCATGACATAGTCTGGACAAGACATCATGCAAGTATGTGAAAACTACTCTTATTCACCTTGGTACCAATATATTATTTACTTTCTGCAGCACCTAGAATGACCACCATATTTGAAGAAGACGAGGGCCAAATCCCTCAAATTAAAAGCTATAAATTTTGCATTTTAAATCAGAACCTGTATTGGAGGGATCCTGCTGGCATCCTATTAAAGTGTCTTAATGAAAATGAAGCTAAGCAGGTCATAACATATATGCATAGGGGATTTTGTGGGGGACACCAACATTGGAAAGCTACAACCCTCAAGATCCTAAGGGCAGGGTACTACTGGCCCACCCTTTTTCTGATGTATTCACTACAGTAAGGGCATGCAATGAATGTCAAAATTTTGCAGGCAAGCAGAAGTTACTCTCACTGCCCCCAAAACCTATCACTCCCAGTGGCCCCTTTCAACAATGGGGATTAGATTTCATAGTTGAGATAAATCCACCCTCCAGTGGGTAGCACAAGTGGATCCACAATGCCATTGACTACTTTACCAAATGGATTGAGGCTGTGCCCACTAGGAATGCTACCGAAAAAGTGATTATGAAATTTTTGGAAACCAATATCTTTGTCAGGTTCGAATACCCTAGAAAACTTGTAACAGACAATGCCCGGGCATTCAAGTCCAAAGACATGATTGACTTCTTTGGAAGCCATAACATCGCCTTGAAAAATTCCACACCCTATTATCCTCAGGGGAATGGGCTGGCCGAGTCATCAAACAAGACTCTCATCAGGATCATCAAGAAATTGTTGATTGAGAACAAGAAATCCTGGGACTGTAAACTTAAGTATGCATTGTGGGCTGATAGGATCATCACCAAGAGATCATTGGGAACCTCACCATTTCGGCTAGTCTATGGGATATATGTTGCCTTCCCCACTCAACTTGGTATACCAGTTTTGAAATTCCTACAGGAAGAAATGGAGGAGCCAAATGACATCCAGAGGATAATCTTTCAGATTCTAGAAGTTCAACAGAAGAGAGAAGGACTGAGTCAGATCACTGAAGCATACCAGATAAAAATCAAATTGGATTTTGATAAGAAAACCAAGAACAAGATCTTTCGAGAAGGCGACCTGGTCCTGACGTGGGATGCCAGAAGGGAAGAAAATTCCAAGCATGGTAAGTTCGATAACCTATGGTTTGGTCCTTTTAAGGTGGTTGAGGTTCTGGAAAATAACACATTTGTCTTACATAATCTGGATGATACTGAAATTTTTTGGGGCCCAGTAAATGGGTGCTTCCTGAAACATTATTTTTCTTGAAATACCGAGGGAAGGTCCGTCTTGTACCATAACTTCTTTCCTTTTTCGTTTTTGATTGGTTAGTTTTCTTGGGAATAAAGACTCCATAGCCCAACAAAGGCACTAGGGTGTAGTTGAAGTTTTAAGTTCAATAAGATGCATGGATGAGAGACAGTAACAGATATACATAGCTAGCAGACAGAAACAAAGGTAAGAAAAGGAAGGTGGGATAAAGTTATTTAATTCCAAGGCACTGATCTGTTGTTCTTAGCACCTCACATGGAAGTATTATTCCCAGTTGCAGCCAATGTTGAGACCTAAGTCTGCACCCCTACCCCTCCTGCATCTTTTCCCTATGCCTTCATCAAAATTATTCCTCTTCTCGTTGGTTAAGTCGTTTCCCATTACTAAATGACTTGGTTGTTTATCATTATCTTTCTTGATTGATTCTTTGTACAAATTGTTTCTGTTTTCTTGAAGGATAATTGCATGTCGTGATTTGGTTCAAAATACTTGTCATCATGTTTTCCATTGATTGAACGTGCAATAGGTCCACTGAGTCTTTTGTTCACACAGAGAACTCCCGTGAACAGAACGAAAAAATTTAGAGAAGTCATTGTCGGGGTTAGATTTCAAGCCAAACAGACAGGTCAAATTTCAACGGTGGAGATCCAACAGGCTGCCAGATCAACGACTCTCGCACATTCGAGATTCTAGAATTTGCACGAGGTTTAACCACAAGAGTTACATAAGCCACTCCATGACTTTGGTGATGAAATGTCAAAGTTGTCTTTGTGGAAAACTCTTGGACCCCGAACCATCGCATCGCTTCGATGATATTCCTCCAGGGATTTCCAAACACAACACTCAAAAATTCCTGAACGTCGAAACATCGATGCCACACTAGTGACATTGACGTCACAGACACGTCATTTCTACGAACCCTCGAAGTGTCGATCAGTGACAGTGACGTCCTAGACACGTCATATCCAGATAACTGAAGTGTCAAAGAGCTGAAGACACATGGCACTCTTATATCATGACACGTGGCACAATCCTATCATGACACATGACACTCATTTAAAGCATTTTTGGGTATGTTATTTGTACTATTTTGAGTGACACATGTCACTCTTCTTCGTGTGACACATCATCATTATGGCACATCATACTGCCACATCAGATCTGGAGGATCAACCATCTGAGAGGTTTTACTTCAAGACAATTGCAAACCCCCGAAGTATCGGAGCCCTAAATTGCCACATCACTCCGAGAGGTCAGTTGTCTAGGAGATATCCACACTCTACATTCAAAAACTCCCAAAGATCCGAAGAGCCGAATTCCCGAAGTTCCAGAGACACGTAGCGCTCATCTACAGATACACGTAGTGCTCATCTACGCTAACACGTAACATTCATCCGTGGTGACATGTGACATCCATCAGACATCAACACGTGGCACTCATTTTGAGCACTTTCAACGTTCCATTTTCCCCATTCCAGGTGACATGTGTCACCCTTATTTTCATGACATGTCATTGGTCGTGACGTCATAGCCACCACGTCACTCCGGGGAAATTTCCTCTGAGATATTTTAATCGAGAGTTAACACAGTTCCCAAAAGAGTCGGAGTCAAAACTCCCAAATGCCAAATTACTAAAGGATAATCCCGAGTTAATTAAGATAAATGTGATTAGCACTCTAGGATATTGGCACTCTGGGGGATTTCAAATCAAAGGAAGCATAGTTCTTTGAACCCCCAAACAACCAAAGTGGGTCTCGAACTGCCACGTCACTCTATAGCATTGTCACTCTGGGAGATTCTCAAACTTATCATTCACAGTCCCAAACTCCCGAACTCTCTTAATAATTAATGATTAAAGTCTTAATATCAGGTTAATTAGAATAAGTGGTGGTTAATGACTCTAGGCCTCCAAGAGATATGAATATTCTGCGCTCCAAAACTTTCGAACGCTGAAATCTCATAATGGCTTATCTCCGTTAATGGCATATTTTAAAATTTGAAAGGGGCACCAAACCAGAGAGTGCCAAGCCAGTCCACATCATTAGATTGGCCATCTGGTAGTAGTTCAGCAATAACCAACAGGTATAGAACAAAATTTCTGGAATCCATACCCTACAACACCAAACCAGAATTGGGGAAACTATAATCCAAACTGCATAAAGAATATTGGAGACTCCGGGAAAACACTAGATGATTTGCTTCTTTCACTACCAATACATTCAGTTATATCCAGTGGCTTCCAACAATGCACATGCATTCTCATGATCAATACATAACTCGATTCTGTCACTCCTAGTCATTTTCTGTCAGATCTCAGTTCGCTCCAGCACATGCATCAATCTAATTTTATTGCAAATAACAGTTTTTAATTGTTTAGTTCAAGAATCTTTTAAGTTTAAAGAATAATAAGTGGTCTTTTATGTGTGATAAGAACCACTCTTTTTTGTTAATTCAAGTATGAAGTATACATTACTATACTCCACTAGTTTCTAGTTAAGTTAATAAGTTGTTTTAAAACTGATAGTGTAGGGTTAGGTCTCAGTCCTAGATGGACGAGATCCTCTGCAACTCTGATAAATATGTAGTTTTTGTATGTTTTGAGGGTTCAATTTTTGGGGAGAAAAATATCAATACAACAACTACTTGGAACCATTCTACGCATGGATTAAAGATCTCTATTTGGTGAAGATACTATTAGTGATAGTGTGTTTGTTTCCAAATTCGTATGTGTTTCTTATCTTGAATACAGTTTTGATTTTTTCAAAGTACGTTTATTTCCCTTCATCTACTGTATAACTTGTATTTATTAATATGCAACCTGAGATAACAACTATGCTTTGATGAAGATTTGTTTTTGTTACAAACCGTGGGAATGACTGTGTTTTTGGTACATGTTTAATGCTTGAAATGATATTTTAAGATTTAAACTTCTGACAGAAGATTGTTCATTGAATGGTTTGTTGTTTTTCTTTGTTTTACCTTTATTATCTCACTTGTCTGTCCTTATTATGCCACCAGCCAAGGAGGACCCCTGCCCATGTCATTTGGCCAACTAAACTATGCTCATGTCTTGGTAAACCAACCCTCTAACTAACCCATAAATAAATAAATAAAACCAACCATTCATAACTTGAGGTGGCCTAGCTCCGCCCTTTAACAGTCAGGTGCAGACTTTAGGACCAAAAAGATCCATCAACCAAAATTTACAATTCTTAATATAAATTCTTGATTGGGATAATTCATTAGTTTGTATTCTCTATTAACATCTAGATCTTTTGAAGATTTAATTGTAAGAATTTCTCTAGTGCTTATGAGAAAATTTTGGCATGTGCTCAATTAATTAAGAGAATGTTTCTTCACACATAGTTACACATGTAATTCTCAATTTTATTTTCCACCATGCTACAATTTCTCCCTTAATCACCATTTCTATATGTTATAGTAAACTATATTCACAATTTATCTATATCCTATCTATATGTTATAGTAAACTATATTCACAATTTATCCATATCCTATATTTTGTACAAACTAGAAATTGAATCAATATTATATTCTAGTGAGAGTACAATGTATTTTTTCCATTCATTATAGTCTAACCATTAATTGACATGATTTCATAAGAAAATATAGAAGCATATATCTAAGCTACAAATGCATTTGCAACAAAAATATGAAAGAGAAAAATCATTACAACAACAAACTTAGATCATCAATATGGTATTATCCCCAACTGTTCTAACATTATAATGAGAAGTTAACAATATTTTATATTCAATCTAATTAAATATGAAACACTTATTGTTTTAATTGACAAGTTAGCTTGATCAACTAATTGGCATATTTTAAAATCGATTATCATAATCCACTTATGAGAGAATTTCTTACTAAAATCAACAAATATCACTTTGACAAATTAACCTAAAAGGTCATTGAATCTAAAAATCATTATGACAAATTAACCTAAAAGGTCATTGAATCTAAAAATCATTAAAATCAATAACTACAACTAGGAGCCACAATTTATCTAAAAATCAATAAAATCCATACCCACATCTAGGAGCTACACATTATCTATCTTCTTCAAAAAAATTCATATTTCCTCTTAAGCTTCATAAATAAGGAGTCACACTTTATCTTCATGAAAATTTCTGATTTTCTCTTTTAAATTTCGTAGGTTCCCTAATAATTAGTCACTAGGTATAATTTCTCATTAGATTTTAATAGTAGAACTTCTCATTGTTCTTATTTTTATTTTAATAAGTATTCTCACTTCCAAATTTGTAACCTTATTGAATTAAACTATAATTTCATTAGAAATATCAAAACTCACACTTACAAGTGCATTTAATTCTTATTAGGTTTCGATAGGGTTAGTTGGGTTTTGGTTTTACCTCTTTATTTCACGAAAATGTTTTTAGCTCTCTTCTTGGAGAAGGAGCCTTGCCACTGTCCCTGATTATTTATTAAACTATCCTTTCGCCTATTAACCTTTTTATTTAGTGGGGTTCCGGGTTTAGAGGTTACTCTCTGTTAGTTTTGGGGGATTTTAGCTACTGGACTTCCAGTTATTACTCAGTGGCTTGTTAACTAGCCATGTCGTTTCATATTCCTTCACCATTTTTCTAGCAGACAACAACAAATACTAGAAGATGGGCCCCCGTTCCCTTTAAAAGTTGATACTTATTGCTATTATTGGAAACTGGTCCACCCTTGATGTCTCTTGGGGGGACGAGCTCAATGGAGCCCAGGTGTCATATAATGGCGAATCCTCAACATGAAGGATTGGAAGGTGACGTCACTGCTCTAATGGGTGCAGTTGATGAGGCCCTTTGGCAGAGGCAAGGTCTTTTCACTACTGCAGACTCCTTGGGAGTGGGTATGAACACATTAAATCATTCCTAAAATTATTTGACCTCACTACCTACTACACCTATTAGAGGGAAGTTTGGAGTTTCTCCCTCATTACTGGTTTTCTTCTTGGCTTGTCTGTTAGTCATCAGTCTGTGGAAGAGGTTATGCTTAAGATCGGTCAGGAAGAGGGTGTTAGAGGCAAAAGCTTCCATTTCTCTTAGAGGAAGGTGGGAAAGAGTTTTATTTCTCCTGGGGTTAGACGCAGACAGTGGAAGGCCGATAAGGTGATTAAGAGGATGGTTTTGGGGTCGGATATCGGTCTCGAGGAGACCTTGTAGGATGGCCCTGTGTGTACTGGTTGGGAGATTATCCTATAGCAATATTTGTGAGGTTTCACTCTCCGTATGGGTTGAGAAAACCTGAGCACCTTTATTAGGTTACGTACCTGAGGTGTTATTTTTAACCAAAGGTTGGTTTGGTTTGATTTTCAAATCACTGGATGATTTGACTCTGCTACTGGACAACAAGTGGGTGATTGGAGGCAATAGTTTAATGTCGAAGCATTGGAGGGTAGCATTTGATCCGACGACTGAATATTTCCAACAACGCCATCTATGGGTTTTACTACCCGATTTACCTTTACAGCTCTGAAATGAAGATTCCATGAAGGCTATCGAGAAATCACTAGGTACCTTTATTATGGTGGATAGATAGACGCTTTCAGCATCGTCCTGAAATATTGGGAAAATTTTGGTCGAGTTGGTTATTCACTATGGGATTCCAAAGGTGATAGAAATTGAATGGAGGGGTCGAAGGGTACTATAGAGGCTGTATTATCTTGACATACCATTCAGATGTATCCTCTATCATAGTACAAGACATCTACAGAGGGAATGTAATGGTTGGATTGAGGAAGAGGTGTCCAAAGACACAACAATGTATAGGGAATTTTGAGGCACTTCTCCTGAAGCAAACTCTTTAGGGGTCGGGGCACTTCACTATCCACCGGAGGTATCATGCCAGTCTGAGCCACTGGATATGCTATCGAGTAAGTTAAAACTTTATTGTCCAACACTTTTTTATTCATTAACTTTGTGGGAGAGGGATACTCTGGATGCTTCATGCTAGTTGAAAAATTATACCTCCAAAGTTGCGATGTCCTCAATTATAGGGAGCTTACATAACCTTCCTTAGTGGGTTCCACACGCCAGGTGGATAACGATGATACATCAGCTGGGTTATCGAGGATTGAGTCATTAAAGAAATCAGTGAGTCGTGCTCTCACAACTGTAAAGGATAAACAACTTAGCCCTCCCTTGTGCCCTATTGAACCTTATCAGCTTGAAAAATGTTCTCTACTTATTTTGCATCTATCTAGGGATACTTCACCTCTTCCAGGATGCCATGAATCATATGAGGATGACACTACACTTAGTTTCATTCTGGACTCCCTAATTCCTTTCATTCGTGACACAAACCCACTTGTCTAATTACCTATTTACTTGGGAAACTCTGTTTATGAAAATTAAACTAGTGGTGGGGAGGTGAGTTCATCATGTCCACGTGATGAGGGGGCAAGGAAAGAGTATGCTTGGTCAAGGGGCCTGGGTATTGAATACTCACCGGTTAATACCATGAGTACCTAGAAGAAAATGACATATTCGACCTCCTTTCCCACTGTTAGTTTTCCACCTACCACCAACTTTAGGGCACTTAGAGCAATGAAAAACCTGGCAAGGAAGAAGTAATGATATTGCTCTCCCTTAATATTAGAGGGATTGGGGGAACCCTAAAATAGACTTCTGTCTGTCGTTTATTGGATAGAACCCACCCTGATATTTTGTTTTTACAAGAAACTTTGGTCCATGAACAAAAAACCAGAGCCTTTATGAACAACTTTCGACCGTCCTGGGTGTCCTGTGCGGTAAACCCAGTTGGTAACTTGGGTGGTCTATTGGTTACTTGGGACCCAATCAAATATGAATTGGTACCTTACCTCTCTTGTGGTGGCATTTTGTTAACAGGTTGGTGTATTGTAAGAAAAAGGAAGATCACTTTGCTAAATATCTATGGTCCGTGCTCGGAGCGAAAGATATTTTGGAATGATGTGGCAAAGTGTGGTTTATTATCACATACAAATTTGGTTATTGCAGGAGATTTAAACTTTGTTTTGTCGACGAGTGAGGTATGGGGAGGGTCATCTCAAGCGGGGCCCTTGGTGGGTTTCTTCAAATATTTTATTCAAACCAACAAGTTAATTGATATCCAACCGTAAAGGATAGTCCCTACCTGGAGAAACAGACGAACTAGGGCTGACTCAAATGCAAAGAGGTTGGATAGGATATTAATTTCTGAATATCTTTTAAATAGTGCAGGCCTATATAGATCCTGGGTGTTGTACCCTTTTGTCTCGGATCACGTCTCGATTATATTACAGTTGGAGATTACCTCAATCTTAAAGGCTTACCCGTTTAAATTAAATTCACAGTGGCTGTATGAAAATGATTTTATTAGTATTGTACATAAGGTCCGGAACGATCCAAAATATTTATCTGAAGGAGGAAAACAATGAAGGTTAATCTGGAAATTAAAAGAACCGAACGCCCACAAAAAATCTGGATAAAGGAAAGAAAATGTCGGGATTTGATTCGTCTGGAGAAGATGGAGGATGAAATCAAAGCTACTCTACAAACCTTGTCGGAAGGCATGCTATCACTGGAGGAGGAAAGAAACCTTGGTACACTTGAACAAGAAAGGAACAAGTACCTTAAAGCAAAGGAGGAACTTTGTAGGCAGCGTAGCAGAGCAATTTGGATACAAAGTGGTGATCAAAACACAAAGTTTTTTCACCAATTTTCCAGTCACATGAGAAACCATAAACATGTTTGGGAGATATTAGATGACACTGGGACTTTACACATTGGTCAGAAGGAAATAAAAGTGGAGGCTATGAATTAATTCAAAAATTTATTCAAGGAACAGGAACAACCCTCTAAAACTAAACAGGTCGGAGTAATGAGCCTCTTCTCCCGGTTGATTAATGAGGAGGAAGCTAGAGATATGCATTGCCCTATCAACCTGGGTGAACTTAAAGAGGTATTATCAATGTTCAAAAAATATAAAAGTTCAGGGCCTGATGGTTGGACAATTGAGTTTTTTATACATTTATTTGATTTGGTTGGGGAGGATCTCTTAGAAATGGTTGAGGAATTAAGATCTAGGGGTTTTATTGTTGGAGGCCTTAACTCTACTTTCTTATCCCTTATACCAAAAGTCAAGAAACCGGTTACTTTTGGGGATTTCAGGGAAATTTCCTTATGTAACCTCGTTTATAAATTGATTTCCAAAATTATTGCAAATCGGATTAAAACTATCATATCCAGATCAGTTTTTGCATAGCAATTGGGATGTTTTAAAGGCATACAAATCCAAGATGCCATTGGAACAATACATGAATTCCTTCACAGCATAAGAAAAAACAAATCCCTTATACTAAAGTTGGATCTAGAGAAAGCTTACGACTGCATTAATTGGGATTTTTTAAGGTTGATTTAATTCAAGTGGTCTTTGGTATTCTGATGACTAACTGGATTATGAGCTATGCATTTTCCTCGTCTTTTGTTGTTTTACTTAATGGGGAGGCTATGAAATTTTTTCATAAGTGGAAGAGGCTTATGCCAAGGGTGCCCATTATACCTTTTTCTATTTATTCTGGTTATGGAGGGTATCAACCTATTACTAAAAGAAAGCAAACAGGAAGGGAAGCTCTCCAGAATAAAAGTGTCCAGAATTATCAAAATCCTCCACTTATTTTTTGTGGATGATGTATTAATCATGACTAGTGCCACTCTGCAAGAATGGATGGAGATTGATAGACTAAGTGGGTAAATTAATAAAAAACTACAGTTTTATATGAGGGGCTATTGGAGGCTGACTTAATACCATTCAAGTCATTACTCCCTTTTACTTTTTCAGATCTTTCAATTGGTTTTAAATACCTAGATTATTATTTAAAGACTGGGTTGCATAAAGTTGAAGACTGGAGCTGGTTGCTGGAAAAGGTGGAAAAACAAATTGGACATTGGTGCAATAGGTGGTTATCTTTGGGCGAGCGGTATATTTTAATGAAATATGTATTGGAAAGCCAACCGGTTTACTGGATGTCATTGGCGACCATCCCCCACTCACTCTTAAGAAAATTAAGGAAATAAATGTTTAATTTTCTCTAGAATGGTAACAATGATACACATCATTATCATCTTTGCAGGTGGGAGAATATATCTATACCAAAGAAATGCAGTGGATGGAGGCTAAAAGTCTGGAAATGGGATATCGAACTTAAAGTAAAACTCTTTATCTAGTTGGCAGTGAAAAACAAAATATTAACTTGGGATAACCTTCAACAAAAAGGATGGGAAGGTCCAAGTCGATGCCAATTATGCAAAAAAGAAACCGAAAATATAAGCCATATCTTCATACATTGCTCTTTTACAAAATCGGTCTGGGATAGAATTCAAATTGGTCAAAAGATTAAATTTTTTTGGGAAGGGCGTACTCTGTCAAACTGTTTTAAAAATTCAACAGAGGACAAGTCTTTCCCCTCCTTATTATCTTCTCATATCTACTGGTATATTTGGTTAGAGAGGAACTCAACTATTTTTTAGAAGACTTCTCCTTCTATTCTCTATGTGCTCACTAAGACACTTGGCACAATGAAAAGATAGTCGACACCTAAAAAACACATACCATTACGATCTTGTATGATTTCTCAACACTTAGATACTACAGTTGCATGTTTTTATGGGGAAACTCAAGCAGATGGAAAACAATGTGGAGCGGGAGGGGTTTTTAAAACTCTTGATTGATCAGTGTATAGATGGATTTTCAACTGTGGGGAAGGCTCAAATACAAGGGCATAACCTCTGGGAGTATGGGCAACACTAATGATGGAAACACATTTGTCTTTTCGTAAACTCCAGGTTTTGGGAGATTCTAAAGTAGTTATTGATTGGCTAAACAAAAGAGGAATCCTTCAGGATAGCGCAATTGAAGGATGGAAGCCCAGAATCAAGGAACTAATTAATCACTTTCAAGAAATCAGTTTTGAGCACATCTTCCAGGAATATAATAAGGAGGCGAACCATATCTCTAAGAAATCACTATAGGAACCTGAAGGCATAATTACTTATTACAAGTGGATCAATAGGACTGAAGGTCCCAAGAGATACCTCAACCTTTTCTAGTGCTAGTCTTTTGTTGCCTCTGTATTGGCCATGCTTATGTCAGTTTGGATTTCTCCTTTTATTTTTTTTGATAAAAGTAATTAGACAGATAAAACTGCTTTTGGTTTAGTATTTGGTATATATGCCTTAGATTTTGAATCAATGGTCATTTTGACTTGTAAGGGTTGTTATATCTGGGTATATCTTTTTGAGACATTGTTGAACTATCTGGATAGTTTCATTTACTTGATTTCCTGTATGGACAAGAAGATGTAAACAAATTATATTCACTAATATAATTGAACAAATTTTCTATTGGAAAAAAAGTGCATTTAATTCTTCCCAAAATCACATCTTCAGAACTTGTTTATTTGGCATCACCGTGTTGAATGCATAATGTTGTCATTTGGCAAAGATGTGAGATTTCACTTAGGTTTAAATATATGTCCCTTGCCTTCTAGTGATATTATGCCCCTGTATATTCTTTAGGAAGTTTGACTCTTAGTTTCAAGTGTAATTCATGAGCCCCACTTTCATATAGTGCACTATACCATGAACTACCACTTACGAGATTATTTGAATTTAGAACTTTTTTATTTAATTTTTTTTTTAACAATAGCCTTTAATAATATTTCTTTAAGGTTGATACTTTGAGTACCAATTTCTCAAGGTCTCAACACTTCTAGAAAAGTTTTGAACTATTAAATATTCTAAGCTCGCAAGGTGTTGGAGATTCCAAGCTCACAAAGTGTTTGGTCTTCTCATATAGGGTTTTCTCCAAGGGTTAATATTTACAATTCAAGTTCAAAAATTTATAATATTGATTTTTCTTTTCCAATTTTCTTTTTTTAGTTGTTAAAGGTCTAAAAATGCATTTATCCAATATTTCCTCCACCCAGACCCTCATAATATGAGGTTGAGGGTGGGGGTGGGGGTGGGGGAAATATTAGATAAATGTTTATTTTTTTTAGTTGTTAAAGGTCTAATTTTTAGACAAGAGGAAATTTCTAATGTTGCATCCCCTTCAAGAAGTTTTTCTCATTCCTTGCAATCACCATGTCACTAATCATGATTTAGGTTCTTGATTCGGTTTTACTTTTTGTCACATTATTGAAGCTTACTTACAGGTCTTTCCAAAATCATTATTTATTGATGGGAAATATATTCAAGACTGGACCTTTATAATTGTATCTTCACAC
The DNA here is from genome assembly GCA_010110895.2 of Picea sitchensis. NCBI lineage: Eukaryota > Viridiplantae > Streptophyta > Pinopsida > Pinales > Pinaceae > Picea > Picea sitchensis. The sequence continues at coordinate 5,687 of SNQJ01S0183546.1, read as the reverse complement.
TTCTTTGTTTCTGTGTCTTGTCATATTCTTGAAGCTTATTTCTAGGTCCTTCCAAATTCTTTGTCTATTGGGGGAAATATATCCAAGGCTATACATTTATCATTGTGTTTCTGTGCTTATTTGTCTCTCTATCTAGTAATAGGTTTGTGTTCAGGGAATTTTACCTATAGGGATTTTCCTTATCATCCTCCTGTGATGAATTCAAATGCAATTAAATGTTCTCTCACTAAACCTACTTTAATGTATTCAATGATAGATATAATATCTTAAAGAATTGATAGGAGAAATCAATGAAATACTAGACCAAATTGTAGTAGGATATCATGGTGACTTTGTTAATGTTGTTAGGAATTTGGTTAGTTTTGTTCTTGTATGGGCCTAGTTTGAATCCCCGTAGGTCAGTGTGGTGTTTCTTGTTAGTTGAGACAAAATATTTATAGTAAAAATAAATAGAAATATAGTGTGGAAAGTAAATAAACAAAACTAGTATTGAGAAATAACAATAATATGAAAACCTTTATTCATATTCAAGATTGAGATCAATGTTCACTTGCATCTTCAAGGAGGAAACCTACAATGGACCTACGCACTTTCTTCAAGCATGACACATGGAAGACGAGAAAAGCTTAGAATAACTAGACATAACCATTTTGTAAGGCATTGGTCCTATACATTTAAGTACAGTGTAGGGACCATAAATCTTAGGAGGTAACTTCCAGTGGTTTTTCACCTTGGGTGATGTATACTTATAGGGTTGAATATGAAAGAACACATGATCCTTTCATTGAAAATGACATTTAGAGTGATATTGATTGGCCTGTTGATTTGTGAGATTCTGAGCCAACACTAAATTATCCTTGAGGGTACAAAGACTTTTAGCACATATAGTTAGTGTTTTTTCCACCTCCTAAAAATTTGAGAGGCCTAGTAAGTATGAGATCACTAAAGGGGTGATCATCCATAGAATGCTCAAAGGGGTAATTTTAGTAGAATCATGATAGGAAGTATTGTACCACCATTTCTCCAAGGGTAACCACTTGATCCATTGGGATTTCTTGTCTAAAGAAAATCATTGTAAATAAGTTTCCAAACATTTGTTATTTCTTTCATCTAGTCATCTATTTTGGGGTGATATGTTTTGCTGATATTTAATTGGGTACCTTGAAGCTGAAACAATTCCTTACAAAAATTGCTATTGGAGGTGGGACAAAAGGAGATCACATTGGATTTAAGTATGCAACGAAGCTTAAAAACATTGCCCATGAAGACTTGTGATATTGTGGAGGACTTGAATGGGTGTTGTAAAGAACATAATTGAGCATATTTAAAAAGGAAATAAAAAAATACCATGATCATTGATTTGTTTCCTGATTTTGATAACCCCATAATGAAATCCATAGAAATGTTAGTCCACACAGTGGTTAGAATAAGTAAGGGTTCTAATTATCCTAGAGGATTTATTTCTTCCCCCCTTGTGCCATTGCCAAGTTTCACATTCGACCACAAATGTGTGGATGTCCTTCTTCATGCATTCCCAAAAGAATGAACACTTAATCCTTCCATATGCTTTTTAAAACAAAGAATGACCTAATGTGGGACAAGAGTGTAATTCCAATAACACTTTGGATATAAATGAAGAATCCCAAACTAAAATATTACACCCTTGATAATAAAGCTTATCATTTTTCCAAGTCTAGCCCATATGTGCTTGTGGGTTGGCCTATAGCTAGTGGAACATGTGCATTATCTTAGAATTTGATGACCATTCTTGATGGGTTTCCTATAGCTAGTCAGACATTGGGAAATATAAGGCAAATAGGGAACCTTCCTCATCATTCTTCCTAGATAGAGTATTAGCCACCACATTCTCTATTCTCTTCTTGTAGATAATCTCATATTTATAGCCTAAAATTTATGTGACCCAATTTCGATGCTCTAGGGAAAATAACCTTTGTTCCAAGAAATATTCAAAGCTATGATGGTATGTTTTAATCTATAAATTATGCCCCATCAATTAAGGATTCCACATATCAATGAGGTGAAGAATAACCATCATTTCATTCTCATAGGTGGATTTACCCAAGCTTCTATCACATAGTTTCTTACTCGTGTAGGCCATCGAATGTCCCTCTTGCATTAATACTTCCTTAATTCCTTTGCTCAAGGAATCACATTCCAAAACAAAAGTCTTATCGAATTCAGGTAGGGAAAGTACTAGTGTAGTGCATATAACATTTTTTAAATCCTGAAAATCTTGGTTAGCCTCCTCATTCCATTTGAAGGAATTCTTTTTTATCAAGGTGGTGAGGGGAGCTACAATTTCACTTTAGTTCTTGAAAAACTTCCTATATTAACCTATGAGGCTAAGAAATCAACAAATTTTTTTAAGTCTTGGGTTGAGGCATATCCATCATCTCCTCATTTTTCTTAGGATCAACATGCAGTACACCCTCCCCACTAACAATGTGTCCCAAATATTTTTCTTCTAAAAGATCAAAAGAAAATTTAAAACTTTTGTGGAATAGTTAGTGATGATAGAGGAGTTGTAAGACCCGATCCACATGTGCCACCCAAGTTTTGTTGTAGACTAAGATGCCATCAAAGAAGACTAGGATGAATGGTATAGAAGGGGTTGAAATATGTATTTCATGAGGCTTTGAAAAGAGGAAGGTTCATTGCAAATACCAAAAGGTATCACAAAAAATTGTAATGACCTTCATGAGTGTGGAAAGCAGTCTTTGGAATATAAGCTTCCTTCATGTGAACTTGGTGATAATCAGAGAAAAGATTAAGTTTGGTGAATAATTGAGCTCCATTTAGCTAATATAAGAGATCATATAACCATAATGGGAAATTTATCCTTTACTTTCAAGTTGTTAAGAGCTTGCAAATCAAGACACACATGCTAAGTGCCTTATTTTTTAGGACCATGGTGGCTAGAGAAGAGTAGGGGCTAGTACTAGGGTAGATGATACCTACCTACAACCAATATCTCTTAAAAAATATTTTTGATTTCATTCTTTTGCGAAAAATGATGTGTTGAGGGGGTTGGATTCCATTTTCTCAATAGTAGGGATTAAACCCAAGGATGAGGCCCAATTATAGTCCTTGTTTGGTGTGGAATAATCCTCTATACTAATGGTCCAACAACCATTTGATGGGATTTAAGAGTTGTTTGTATTTACTTCTTTTGTTTATTTTTATTGTTTTCCATGTTGCATTTTCTTACTACATAAAGGAAAATAACTGTTAAATTTAAGGGAATTTTTTCTAAGGATAACCTTTAAGGACAAAAAAATAAATAAATATTCAAGGTTCTTCTAAGAATTAATTTTAGCAAGAGACCATTATCATCAGTTTAAAAGGAAAAACATGCAAGAAGAACAAAAAAAATGATTTCTTTCTTTTAAAGATGACTCTTAAACAAATAAAAACCAAACATAAGTGAGCAACTAACTTTTATGATTTCAAGAAATAATTATACAAAAAGTTTGGTTACAAATTATCCTCACAGACACATAGTTATTCATCCGTTATTCTATCAATGATTGTAAAATTAATTCTATAATTATTGAAACTTCAAATAAGAACTGAATAATTTACTGTAAATAAAATCAAATAATATGTATTTGAATACTTGACAATTTAATCAATTAAGCAAGATAACTTCATCAATTTGAAATTCTTGCTAGACATATCAAACATAATAATCTATTGTATAATACTCCACGATCTAATCAACGCACACAATGGTTCGATAAAAATTCTTGGCCCCTTAGGAGCTTCTATATTAATATTGAAATAATTATTGATTACAACAATCCAATATTTTCTATTACCAAAGGTCCCTTTCTGAAAGGTCAACCCCTTTATTTATACTTTCCAGGAGTGTCAAAAATAGTAATCTCAATAATATAAGATATCTAAAAATAAAACAAATTCAAGACGATTCAGGTGATCGTAGAGAGATGAGACTTACATTCTCTTCCAAGTGAGCTGATCAATGTGGGAAAAGTTCAACAAATATGTCAATGTACGAGAACTTGTGTCGATCCATTGAATTTCTCAGGGCATGCTTAATATCACTTAAATGTCAAAAGAGTTTTTCTATTCTCTTTGTTAACTGGTCCAGGTGATCAACTACCTTGATTAGTTCAACCACCAAAATGTTTTACACCTCCTTCTTGTATTCGTCAATGATTCTTTGAAACCTTGTCGACACCTCTTCAATCAACCAAAATTCCAACGAGGACCCAAAAGTTGGAAATCAAAGGTCAACTATTGTTTGATTAATATTTTCCCAGGTTTGATTGCAAGTGTCTTATTCTTCTTTCACTCTCTCTTTTGATTCATCCACAATGCTTGCACAATATTGTGTGGTTGAGTGAATCTTGGAAAGGTTTTCTTTTGAGTGCATTTTTGAGTGCATCTATATGTTATGATCCTCATTTCCTTTTTCCTTTTGCACTTTTCTAAGGAACTATACTTGATCCAATTCTCTTACACCATTTTCACTCCATCGTAGTATTTCCCTATGTGTTATCCCTAGTCGAAGGGTTTCTTCTTGGATTCCCACTACTTTCCTTAAAATATCATCTTGAATTTTTAAGCCTTTGTCGTGCTCCTCCATGAGATATTTTATCAAATTGGCAGCTCCTCCAACCTCGTGGTAATATTGAACCTTATGTTTGAGAGAGGTTTCCTCCTGCAAAGCCTGCTCCAACTCCCTTTCCTCTACTACAACCTTATCAAATGAAGCATGAGTGATGGCAATGCATGATAAAAATAGCTCACTCATTTTGGATTTCTTGGCGTCAATAATTACTTCCTCTAAGGTGAATAGTACACTACTATCCAATGCAATCTTCCTCTTTCATTGGGTTGTATTGACATTTGACTTCATTTTCCAATCATAAGCGAAATATCCTAGATCAATGACTTCTTCAATGGGCTAGGGAATAGGATGGTCATCCCAAGAAAAATCATTTCCCAGATTACCATGAGTATAAAAATGTCCAGAGATGGGTTCTTGACTTTCTTATTTTGTTGGGGAAACCCGAACCTTCACTTCTTGTTAAGTATCATGCATCTCTTCATTTGTGTGGGCCTTTTGATCCCTCTCTGCTGAAGGATCTTGTTGAGTCTTCTCAACTGAAGAAGTTTTATGTGTATCATCCTTTGTTCCTTCCTCTTTTGTCTTCATCACCCTTTTATCCTTTTCTAAGGTTTTATTTGGCATATAAGTCACATTCTCTTGCTTCTGATCCTTTCCCTTGGTATCATCATCACCTCCTGGATCCTTACCCTTTTCAACTTCTTGAGTCTGTCGGGAAACCTGGGAATCTGTAGCATCTTCTGGATTCTTGGGTAAAGAAATTTCTTCAATTGAGCCACCAACTAGATTTTGATCATGTTCATTATTTGCCTTGTGGTATCCTATACATGTGTTTGGTATCTTGCTTGGTGTTTTCCTCCTCTATTTGGTGTTGAATCTTGAGGAGAATTTGCATCATTTTGAAATCTTTCTTTAACAACATGGACACATGTCTTGTCCAACTGTTCATCATATTTGGTCAGATCAATGATCTTAGAAGTCTCAGGAGTTGTTGCATTCCTTTCTTGCTCCCTCTTGATACTCTCCTCCTTTTATTTTTCTTATTTTGTTCCTTCCAATTCTCCTTTTTCTC